>PKSG01000161.1:0-45985 GCA_002916505.1 Tolypocladium paradoxum
GGCCACGGCGTCGCGCTGGGGCGGGTGCTGACGTCGGCGGTGGCCGTGGCCTGCCTGCGCGCGCAGACGGGCGTCGGGCCGCAGGTGCTGTCGCATGTCTTTGGGCTGCGCAAGGCGTGGGAGGACGGGACGTGGAGGGGGGGCGAGGAGCAGGAGGACGTGGTGCGGTGGCTGGCTGGGGATGAGGGAGCGGAGTGGGTGTTGCGGACCGTGGACGGCATCGTGGAGGCGTTGGGGGGGAGTAGCTTTGCGCCGAGGGAGGCGAGGCTGTGATGGTGTAGATGTGAAGTTGTATGAATAGACGTGTTTCATGGACGAGGCTGGAGTGCAACTCCGATCTAGTGTTGAGTGAGTGAGCGAGTAGAAGAGATGCTCGGACATGTATCAGATCAAATCAAACCAACTGAAGATTGGAACGCCCCGTCTATCAATGCTACATGTCCCATCACTCCATGCTCGTCACATCCTCCGCAACGCCAAACTCCGCCTCCGTCTTGCTCCGCACATACTCGACGTCCACGCCCGGCGCCAGCTCCGTCAGCGTGAGCGTGCCCTTCTCGCGGTCCACCTGAAAGACGCACTGTCCCGCGTTAGCCCGATACACTCACGCCGTCCACGCGGCCGGGACATACCAGGTCCGTGATGATGGTGCTCACGACGCGCGTCGCGGCCGGCCGCTCTCCAGGACCCTGCCCGAGGCGTCGAGCCGGATCGGGATCTCGCCCTTTTCGAGGAGCGTGTCTGTGCGTCACGTCAGCCTCTGCGGTGCGTCATCAATGGCCGAGTGTCGTCCTACGCGCGCCCGTCGGCGTGAAGAAGGCCGGGATGCCCGCGCCGCCCGCGCGCAGCCGCTCCGCCAGCGTCCCCTGCGGGCAGAGCTCGACGGCCAGCTCGCCGCTCAGGTACTTCTTCTCGAGCGCCTTGTTGTTGCCGAGGTACGACAGGATGAGCCGGTCCACCCGCCCGGCCTTTGTGAGGATCGAGAGCCCGCCGAGGCCCTCCATGCCGGCGTTGTTGGACACGGCCGTCAGGGAGTGCAGCGCGTCGGCGCCCCGGCGGTTCAGCGCCTCGATGAGCGTCTCTGCGCCGTCGTTAGCGAACAGGCTTCGTGGGAGGAGCGGGGAGGACGTGCCGACGACGCCGCAGAGGCCGAAGCCTGAGCTCAGGATGGTCGAGCCGCTGCGTACGTCTGCGACTGCATCGTCCGCCGTGGCAAACACCTTGGAGTCTCTCCTCTGCGGCCGCGAGAAGCGTATCGTCGTCGTCGCGAAGCTGCGTCTCGGAAATCCTGGCCGGGGCGCCAACAGCCGCGCCGAGACACTGCGTATAAGTGTTGGCGATGATGGTGTTGCCCGTGGGAGGACGGCAGCGCGCATTGGCCTCATTGTCACAGCCATTGTTTCGTCACAGGACCAGTTCACAGCATGAAATCTGAAGACGGCTTCGATCACGCCGTGAGCGCGAATTCAACTTTGCAAACACGGTGTCGTCCCCTACGAAGCTCCGTATCGGCTCCACGGCGTGGAGCGGAATGCTGGGTCCCGGCCGACATCCGGAGGGACCGGGGTCACCGGACCGCACAAGTAGCGCCGACAGATGTTGAGCAAATGCCGGCCGGCACTCACTTCTGTGCGCCAATGAGGCTTGACATCCCTGCTCCTCCCACAGATCTGGGATGTCCGGGTGCGATGTCGACACGTCTGCGCGTCCAAGGTAGCATTCCAAGTCGTTGCTGCTGCTGCTGATCTGCCGCTGTCTTTTGACTGTCTGGACGGCAAGGTTGAGCATGCTGACTCCCGAGCTCGACGCATGAGCCCCCGGAGGCGCTGCGCTGGGGACGGCTGACCAAGGGCATGCTGCTCAAGACTGATACTCACAAGTCTCGCCCAAGATCGGGCTCCCCTGCTGACGGCCGCATGGGGCATCGTCACCATGTGTCTCGGCTTCGTGCGCGGCTACGGTAGGTTCGTGGCCGTGCGGGATATTCTGGGCCTGACCGAGGGCGGACTGCTGGCGGGCATGGTACTATCCTCTCGGGGCTGTATACGCGTGGGGAGCCGCTGCGGATTGGCATCTTCTACTCGGCCGAGTCGCGCTCTGGCGCATTTGGAGGTATGTCGTGCGTGTTGAGTGCGGTTGATGCCATGTGCTGACGGAGACAGCTGAGGTCTGCTGGCTCGCGGTCTCTCGGCCATCGGTCCCCGGGGAGGGCTGGGGGTTGGCGACGGATGGTCACTATCGAGGGGCTGATTGTAGGTTCAACGCATGGCGCTCGTGGCATGAGGGCTGACCGTATTGCAGACCATCATTGCCGGTGCCATTGCGTTCCTCGGCATGCCCAATAGCCCGGCGACGGCCAAGTACCTCACGGAGGAGGAGCGGGAGTGAGCCTGGCGGGCAGTGAGGACGACCGATTCAAGTAATTTCTGCTGGGCAAGTCTTCAACACCTTGAGCTAATGTGCCTGGCAGTCCGCTCGCAGAAAGAAGAGCGGGTCCGGTGGTCCGAGGTTCGTCGTGGCATGTCCAATGTCCAAGTCTGGCTCTCGACCACGGCCTACTTCGCCATCCTGTCGGGGCTCTACTCTTTCGGCCTCTTTGTAAGTCCTCCACTGAGCCTCTAGAGCACCATCGGACACTGACAGGTCCGCAGTTGCCCACCATTCTCAATGACCTCCACATTGCGTCCAACGCAAACACGTCACAGCTCTGGGCCGTCATCTCTTATGCGATGGCTACTCCAGTTACAGTTACAGGTGAGCCCACAACTCGACTCTGTGACCGGAGAGAAGCTAACATTAAACAGTCCTCGCTGCCTTCCTCTCCGTCCGCCTGAGGCTGCGAGGCACTCTCATGCCGGTAGTGCTCCACATCGCCATCGCAGGCTAGCCGCCATCGCCAACATCACGGGCGCGTCGCCCAGGTTTTCCATGACCTGCTGATGGCCATCGGGCCGTACTCTGCCGTGCCGTGCATGCTGGTCTGGAACTCGAACAACTCGGCCGGGCACTACACGCGCGCCACCACGTCGCCGTTGCAGCTGGCGGTTGCAAACTGCGGTGGATTCGTTGCGAGGGAGTCCTCCACAGCTGGGCAGGTGGCTAACCAGAATCGACAACAGCATTCGTGTACCCGAAAATGGATGGGACGTTCTACCAGAGGCCACACCATCATCATGGGTCTGCTCTGCTGCCCCTGGGCTGCGTGAGCATCCCATGGAAAGTCGTCGAGAACTCGCCCAGAACTCTCCCACTGACACCGTGTGATGTAAGGTGGCGCTGAATGTTGTACCAAGGTCAACCGCGACAAGCGGCGCGCCAAATATGACCAGTACAAGGGCTGTGGCGATGACCGCGATCCCGAGTTCAAGATGGTGCTGTGGGATGGGATGTATCGCGTTTGGTGTTTGTTTCCCGTTGGACAATTTCGATTCACTTCTCGTTGAGCGCAATCCTTCTCCGGCTTGTGAGACGTGGATGGCGATATATAAATCAAGAGTACAACTCAGCGAGCAGCAATATTCCACGCCCCAGCGCTATCTGTGTCCTCAAGAGATACGCACACCATTGTCACAGAACTGTGAATCTCCTACAATGGATGACAGAGGCAAGACTTGGCTGTCATTGCATTCACCGAAAATTGTACGTTAATCACACCAGACCAAGATGGTCAGACTCTATTACCTGTCTACGCCTTAACCAAGTCGAGGCAACCCAATGCCAATAATGACAAAAGGGTAGAAGTGAATTTCCCACCCCCATGCTCCAACCAAGAGGTTGTCGTGACTCCATGAAACGCAATCCGGAGGATGTTTCAATCCAAGACCCGTTTAAACGCCAACGGGTTTGTTGCAGACAAGTGCCTGTCCAGCCTGTTGGAGGGGGACTATTAGGGTCCCAGTCGCGCAAGTTCTTTCGGGGTATACTCACAACTGGGAGGGCGCAGCACTTGGGAGACTGGCCCATCTTGGCGCAGATGCGCTGGAAGTCGATCGCGTTGATGGGGACCTGGTTGGCTGCGCAGGGCGTTAGCATACTCTTCAGGCAAAGTCTGGCGTCCTGGTGAAAACCTACGGACGACGCAGTTTATGGAAAGAACGCCGAGGATATCCGTGTCGCAACACCTCAGGTTGTTGTTCAGGACCCCGGAGCCGCAGACGTCGGGGCCAACGTTGGTAGGCGCAGCGACAGCCGTGGCGGCGAAGAGGGCGGCGAAGGTGAAGAACTGCATCTTGACTGGTTTGGTGGTGCGTGTGGTAACACTGTGTGAGCGAGTGGCTGGCTTAGAGTGAAGGTCTTGGAAGATTCTTGAGATGCTTGAGAGTGATGAGGAGAGGTTGTCCATCAGGGATGAAGGATGGCATTTATAGCCATCGATCGGGCTCACTAATACCGCGCCCACGGCCTTGTTGTGAAAGTGGCAAGAGATTGTCATCTTCCAAGCCGCTCTCTCCTACTCCTGCGGTTCTGCATAGCGGTCTGTGAGACACAATTACAATGATTAAGTTAAAACGGGTGGGGCCGTGTTTGCTTTCTGCTTCCTGTTCCGGAGTAGCAACATACCAAACATGACGGTAGGCTCCCGCAGTACCGCACCAAGAACCAGCTGAGCTCCAGCTGGAGCATCCGCACGCGAAGTTTGGCCGAGAAACAAAAACAGGAGACAGAGACAGAAAAATCAAAAAAAGCAGTTGCTTCTGAGCCGTTAGCGGCGGCTCGTGTCTCTGAGGGTGCCGCGTCGCAAGAGCCGCCCTGCCGTGAGGGAGACGGAAAAAGCAAGCCCGGCAACAATAACATCGCGTCGTCCATTGAGAAGCGCTGCCCTTGCGCTGCGTTAGTGAAATTAGCCTCTGGCTAAGTGACGGCAGAAATGTTACGGAGCCTCAGGTGGGCGATCTGTCTCAGAACGCTGAGTGTTCAGTCGGCGAGGGCCCGCGTGAGGCTCTCGTTGGCTGCTGCTCGGTATTTTGCCATCAAACACGGGAGGGCTAGGAAGGAAGCAATCTCCATAATTGACCGAAGTCCGAGCGAATCGAGGTAGGGAGAGCCGTCATGTATACTCGTCATTTTTTACTAGCGGTAACGGGACTAGAGTCTGTCCGAGTCGGTCCGAGTGTCCCTGGTTCGACTACAGTGAGGTTCTCGCGGCAATGCAAGAACCTGCACCCATGAACCGGAGCACACTAGCTCTCCTACGAAATATGATCCACTTCTTCATTGGGGTCTAGGATAAGACACCGAGAGCTTCAGTAGAGCGAGAGCTGGTGTATAGGGTAGTTCAACCATCGTTCAAACAGACAACTAGATGCGCCCGACTAAACCGAACAGACTAAATTCAGGGCGTTGTGACCAAATCATGTGGATGTCAAACACAGAGCTTCCGAAACCCAATATTCTCTTCCGTGGGCTTCTGCAGTTTCCCCCCGACGACGTTGTATCTCGAAGTGACTCTACTCCACGACTCGTTTGCGGCGGCGATATCCTCGAGGCAGTGAACATATCGCACGACATCCGATGGGATCGGCTTCCCACTAGCTATCCTATTCGCAACGAGGTGGCAATGTATGAGTTCGAGCTCGCGGACCATGTTGGCGAGACTGAAGCGAGCCTCGTCGACATCGACATTCAGCTCCTTCGAGTGCACAGTCACGGCGTTGAAGACTGTCTCGCCAATCTTGCCCGCCAGGTCTCGCGACTCGAGAGTCTCCTTGTCCCAGCTGAAGAGGTCGTTGACGATGGCGCAGTGCGCGGAAAAGTTGCGTTCCAGCTCCTCGATCCAGGGGCGTTCGTCGTCGGGGATTATAACGTCCATTGCCCATTTTGCCAGCGACCGTGACAATCTATCGTTGCGTTAGCGGCGCGCAAATGTCACCAAGATCGGGAGAGGATCACTTTGCACCGCATTCGACATCTCTATCAGAGAGATACGCGGCGAGGTTCTCGTGAGACTGTGAACGGGTTGCTTGAGCGCGACACAGCTCTACAATACGGTCAAACACCTCTTTGCCCTTTTCTGCGTCCATGGCTTCGATCTCGGTAACGAGGTTGAGCAGGATGCTTGCCCATGCTTTGCCGGGTATGTATCGCCGCTCGACGAGAATTCGCTGCTCCAAGATGTCGCTGAAAGCTTGGCCCTGGGGTTGCGCATTTAGCAAGTCTTCGGCAACGCCACGGAGGGCGAGGTTACCTCTTTCGAGCCCATTCGGTCCATGGCGTCTGCATATCTCGTCAACACGTGTGTTCCGTTCCAAGGAGGTAGCGGGCCAATACCATCTAGCAGGAAGAACAGAGTATTGAGTCTCATGGAGACCAGGATGCGAGAGTCAAGAGCTTCAGGGAACATCATGGCCGTGCACCGAGGCAGGTCCATGTCCACGAAAGACTGTCGCTGTTCCGCCGAGGCAAATGGCCAAATGTCCACGAAATACGCATTTTCGAGTTGACATAGAGCTTCTCCAAGAGCATGGATCCGAGGGGTGAATAGGCTCGTCCATTCCCGCGCATGTTTCACCGCGATGGACTTTCGATAGTCTGATGGCAAAGGCGGATAAGACACAGACATGCTGAGGAGTGTCAGAGCAAAGGGGTATGGGGAGCAACGACGGGCAGTGTTTCCGTGCAGAATAGAGGATGCATTTGCCAGAATGAAAAATCATTTAGGACACGACCACGGCGACTATTATATTGTGCTTTACAGTTCCACATACTTGAGACTCCATGCGACTCCCCGTGTACATCATGAGGGACTAATGATTGTTGAGATTTCCATGTGATTGCCCGTACATCACGAGGAACTTTTGAAGCATCTGGACACGGCCGACATACGCAGCCAACAGACTGGGGCAACGTACATGTATATGCGGCGAATCGAGCAACTGTCCAGGGAACAGACTGCATAACGTGATTCTGGAGCGACGTGGTGCCACACCCACTTCATGCGGTATTGAGCTATGGATGATGTGTAGCTTTTGCTGGATGACGGGTCGCGCATGCAGACGGCCCAAAACGCCACCACGTGCGGAAAAACGGGACGACGTGGGATATACCTCAGCATATTGCCATTTGGATAGGGCTCTGCAGAGAAGAGGCTTGGCTGTGAATCGCGCCGCTGCCACTGAGGAGGCGATCCCCTGGCATGGGTGCCCTATCACGGAACTGCCGCTGGAGCGGTGGAGAAGACGGCTGGGAACCTTGCCGCGCCTCTGCAGCATCCTCCATCTGCACTCCCTACCTTCCAGACTGGTGCTTCACGGTGCGTGCCGGACGGATTAGGAATTGCCCGGAAATGGGACACGTCAGCTGCAGCGCAACGTGAAGCCTGTTTGTCGACGAGTGACTCTCGGCCGCGTTGCCGCACGAGCTAGTTCGTGCAGCTGTCCACCAGAGACGAGTTGACAACGCAGAGCACGACTGCACTGACCAGGTCCACGCGACCCGACGGCAGCGCGTCAGAGACGGCGCGAACAAGCAGCGCGGCTCCGGCGAGCTTTCTGCCCGACAGGAGCGTTTGGGCTGGCCGGCGTCTGGTGCCGTTGCGGCAAATACAGGGCACGTCGCGGTGCTGTGCTCCTCGTGCGAGCGGATTGTCCCAGCCACCTCAGCAGCATCACCATGTTCGAGACCTTGCTCGGAGATGCGCAGTGCCCTTCGCTCTGGTGGATGGGCTGCGCTGCGCTTGCGTCCTACGCGATATGGACGTGCCTGTACGACATGTACTGGCACCCGCTGAGCGCATTCCCCGGCCCGAAGCTGGCTGCCATCGGCAACCTCTATGAGTTCTGGCTTGACGTGGTCAGAGACGGCATGTATATCTTTGAGATTGGGAGGATGCATGAGAAGTATGGTATGAACCAATACTCACGCAAATCCGCCGACTCTTGGAGCGAGCTGACCGCAAAGGCCCCATTGTTCGCATCAACTCGAGGGAGCTGCACATCAAGGACCCAAACTACTACGGCAGCATCTACGCCTCCGGCTCTCGAAAGGTAGATAAAGACCCGGTGACCGTAAGAGCGTTCAACGTCACCACGTCCATTGCCGCGACCATCGACCACGACCTCCACCGCACCCGCCGTGCCTACCTGGCCCGTTACTTTTCCAAGCGGTCCGTCGTAGGCATCGAGCCCATGATACACGACCGCATCAGCAAGCTATGCCAACGTCTGGAAGGATTCCTGGAAAGTGGCGAGGCCGTTGTCCTGGACCACGCCTTCGGAGCGTTGACGGCAGATGTCATTTCCTACCACATGCTCGGAGAACATCTCGACTTCCTGGACAAGCCCGACCTTCGGACCATATTCAGCGAGGCCTTCCACAGCGTCTCGCTCATATACCATCCATCGCGGCTCGTCCCCGGCCTCGTAGCCTGCCTCAAGAAAATACCCAACTCCATTGTGAAGGCGGTTTTCCCGCCCGTCGCGGACCTGGGTCTGTTGGAAATCGAGACAAAGAACCGCATCCTTTCGTACTCGAAGAACCAGGCCAAAATTGGTTTCCAGCCGGCGATTCTCTCGGCACTCATCGACCCGGACATTCCGCTGGAGGAGAGGTCGATTGACCGGCTCGTCGACGAAACCATCGTGTTTCTCATGGCGGGCACTGAAACTTCGTCCAGAGTTCTGAGCGTTGCCATGTTCTATCTCTTGAACGATGCCGCGTGCTTGCGGAAGCTGCGGGAAGAACTGAGTCAGTTGCCGTTTCGACCAGACAACGACTACGCCATGTCGCAACTTGAGAATCTGCCGTATCTGGTAGGCGAACTGCAGACGCCCTTTGCAATTAAACTTCTGACACGAATGTGACAGACTGCCGTGGTGCACGAAAGCCTGCGCCTCACGTTTGGCACCGCTGGCCGATTGCCCAGGGTGGCAACCAACGAGACGCTGCAGTACAACGGCTTCAAAATCCCAGCCGGAGTAAGACGCCACACGAGCACTTGAAGCGACCCGCAAGGTTCGGCTCCGTTGCTAACGTTGCGTAGACTCCCGTCAGCCAAGCGAGCTACTTTTTGCACACAGATCCAGCCATATTCCCCGACCCCTACTCCTTTGATCCGGAGCGCTGGATCAAGGCTGCACAAGACGGAGTGCCGCTGACCAGGTTCCTTGTCAGCTTCACAAGAGGCAGCCGGCAGTGCATTGGAATTCAGTGAGCATCACCTCATTCCCACCTGACTGCGTAAACAGCCATGCTAACCACATTCTTCAGGCTTTCTTTTACAGAGATGTACCTGACGCTCGCAAGAATCGTGTCCGCCTTTGACATGGAGCTGTACGAGACTACGGTTCGCGATGTCAGGATGGAATACATCCGCGCTGTCGGATATCCAAGGAAACCAAAGAATTGCATTAACAGACGAGGCGAAGTCATGGTAAAGGTCACTGGGAGAGCAAGGCCTCCTCGTAGTGTGCATGGTTCTTGAGTTATCAGTAACGTTCCATGCATTCATGCCCTACCGATTGACATGTCACTGTTATGAAATGGATGGAATGTGACAGTTCCTACCACAGCGCACCGGCTTCGTCTAATTGGCTGTGGCGGCGAGAATGCAATCAATGCCATTACCGCCAGTCGAGGATTCGCTGGTGAGCACGTATTGCGAGATGGTTAGGCGAGCTGTTGTTGAGGAGTCACGACCGCTTGCCAATGTCTGGCCCACGTGGGCATGGCGACAGAATGCATCACCCTGGAACATACATATGCATGCACACTGGAACATGGACGTGACCTCGACTTATTGGAGCCCAACAAGCACACAGAGAATACCCTGAGCTGCATTCTGGGCTCACATGGCAATTCGGCCTCCACAGCCTGTCCCATTTCCCATGGGTACACACAAGCGGTCAGCCTCAATGGGCCGCTACTTCAATTATCGTCCAAACACAATACCTCCGGCCTAACTCTGCTCTCCCAGCCTCCGACGTCCGTTACCATCGTGCCAGCCGCACTTCTTCCGGCGAGAATCCCTTGTAGGTGTCGGTAAAGCAAATGTGCATACCGTTGGACTTTGAGGCTTCTTGACATTGTCCAATCGAAGGATCATCACGGCGATAGTTTTGGATGAACCAGTCGCGGTTCATATGGTCAGTAGGAACACGAGTCAGAAAACCGGCACTGTCACCTGGTCGTTGGAGCATCAGTTATCAGCCAGGGAATGGAATTTGGTGCCAGTTTATTTGAAACTTACATTTTCCATTGCCTCGGCTTTGCTGCGCTGTCCGCATCGTTGTCGGCGTGTCGAGTGCGGGGGAACTTGACGGAACCGTGCTTGGTCCAAAGCATCCAGCTTCAGGCGCGAAGCTGAGAGACCACCCAACAGGCTGCGCTGCAACTCGAGGAAGAAGTGGAGAGCCACCAGCTCCGCCTTTTGTTCCCGAGCTGCTCTGTTGGGTGGTGGGATTCAAGAGAGTCGACGGAAATGCTAGAGCGGGGGTCAGCGGATTGTTTCGAGCAGACGAGCCGTGTTGCAGGAAGCTATGCTTACGAGTAACTCGCCATGGCAGGTGTTTCTTGCAGACCAGTAGTGCGTCTTGCAAGGCCCGAATCTCTTCGGATAGCTGGACGCGGTCATGACTCATAGTTGCTGGCTCCGCTGTGAGCCGGATTCGTGTCTCCGGGTCCAGACCGTGTTCAGTCAGGGGAGCCAGTAGTGACGGGATCTTGGAAATCAGGCAATTCTCGACAGCCAGGATCATGACAGTGTCAACGAATGTCCGCCTCGACATCTGTGGAGCTCGTCAGTAGGGCAGGTGGGGATCATCGGTCGTGTGACTAACCTCGTAATGTGTTTCCATCGTCTCAACAACACTCTCCAAGTCAGTCTCCGTGAGTCCGCTCCCAGAAGCACTCAGCAGAGCCTGGAAAGCGGGACCGCTGGTTTCAAGTTTTGTATTGGCCGAGAGCAGCTCTACGGCCCTTGAATCTAGCACCCCGGCCACATGAATGGAGTGGCGTGTTCTTCTCCGCTGGGCGGCCCGCTCACGAAACTCGTCCTCGATGCACACAGCATCGCCCTCTCGGTAATGCCGGATCAGTTCTTCCAGTTTATGCCCCAGCTCGCTGGTTCGTTGGTCAAAGAATGGGTTGACGATCCCTACCAGGATCTCATTTCGGATGTGTTCATCGCCTCCAATGACATGTTCAATTACGGATTGGACAAATCCTTTCGTTGCGTCAAGTATCAGATCGAGATGCCTTTGCGCAATGGTCTTCCAGTTCTGGGACTGGTCCCGGAAAAGATCGAGGCTTAAGCCGTCATTGAGTGATCCAGGAAACTGGGTCCCCTGGTTGTTCAAAGCATTCATCAACAGCTCTGCCTTGAGGTTCGCCCACGTCACTTTGTCTGGCTCTTCCTGGTTGAACAGATCGACCCAAGCATTCAATGCCTCTGGGATATCCACCAGTCTGCCTTCATCTGCAGAAATGCGATTGTCGTTCCATTCGATCTTCCGCCTTGCCCCATTTAAGGTCATGACCACATTGAACGCGCGGTTCAAAGCTCGTATGACGGCACGAAGCTTGCGCAGGTCGATTCCCCTGTTGTGGTCACCTTGGGAGGATTCACTGAAGAACCTGCCGTCATAGGTGCCTCTGGTAGCACAGCGTGCGATGTCGCGGAAATTGTTGGCGATGTCGAATAGGTACTGAATTTGCTCTGGCCCGGTTTCGCGACCCTTCCCGAGTCTCCTCAGTGACTCTCGGAGGCGGCCCAGTGCGTTTTCGACCATTTCGATGACAGTCGGAAGAATTGATCGAATCTGCTTGGCATATATCGTGCGCAGACTGCGTTGAAGGGACTCCACGTCTTCTGGGAGGGTTGTCTCTCGTGTCGCCTCGCTCGCCGCCTGACGTGCTCGAACTGTTCCATCCTCCTCGGCGCCGCCATTGCTCAGGACATGCCAACCGTGCTTGAGAACATGAGAACCATCTTTGTTTCGAGAAAGTTGACGGTATTGCTGGGAACGAGGTGACCAAGCCGAGAGCGTGTCGAGTTTCGTGATGATCCCCAGCGTGCGCTCTCCTTCGGGGTCGACGGACCGGCACATCTGGAGTACTGTCTGGCAGCCAAGGTCTGTGCTTGCAGAAATGACAGGCATGATGATTGTGTTGCTCTTCTTCATGTATGTCTTTGCCATCTGGAGGACCTTGATGGCTGTCGCGTTCAAGTGCAACTTGGATTCCAAGGGGCACAAGCCGGGCAGATCCACCAGTGTGAGGCTCGGGAGATGGGGGCCAGAAACGTCGATACGCAGCGTCTTGTCGGAAACACTTAATCTATCATCACCCACTCCCATGATGTCTGCGGCGTACTTGGCAATTCTTGGCAAGTCATCCAATCTGAAGGGGTTGTCGGAAGGCAAGGGTTGATGGTCACAATCTGGATCTCTGATGCTGACCGAGAATCCCTCTTCTTGCGCCCTGTGAAGCGAGACTTCGATGGGAAAGCTCGTCTTAAACTCGCTACTGGGAGGAAATGGAATGTGCGAGATTGCCCTGAGAATGCTGCTCTTTCCTGAGAGCGTATCACCAACGACCACGATCTGGGGAAGGTTGTCGACCTTGACGCCGAGCGAGTGCAGCCCGCTGATCGCATCGAGGAGGTCCTTCTCTCGGTCTGCCAGGTCAGCAAGCAGTCCAACCGGGAAAGTATGTCCGACCATTTTGGTGGCGGTGCAACTTTGCAAGCGTTGTGCAGGATGAGGTCGCAGGATGTGGTTGCAAGGTTTGACGTGTCGGCCACGCGTGGCTGCCTGGACTGTCGCGGTGTTGACAACCGCAGCAGGTCACGTGGAGGTCGAAGAAGCTGCCAGCACGTGTTGTCGTGGACCTCGTGACTCATGATGAAGGGACTGTGAGTTCTGATAGAAAGGTGCAGGCACTCGGGTTGCAGGTGGCAGCTGGGTGCTGCTCTGGCAACTCAGGTGACCAGGCGCTTCCAGTCCCCGTTTGCGGAGGCATGTGCACAAGAGCTCTGTAACAGATGCAAGCCTGTATCCCTCCGTTGAAACAAGCCAGCCACTGTAGTTTGTGTCCCGAGTTTTATGTTTTCTGTAGAGTGGTTCAGCTGCGAGTTCCAAGTTCCGACCAGCCTCAATAGGCCTGCGCACCACGCCAACACCCACCGCTTTGTGCAGTCAGTGAGCGCTTGTTTTCATCAATTCTACCTTCGTTAAGCGCGAAGAATCGACCATTGGTAAGTGAGAAAGGTCTCCTTGGAAAGTGTTGAGCCACGGCGTGGCTATGTCGCCGGCCCTGGACACGATATTGGTGTCAACAGCAACGAGGATATCAGCAATTTCATGTCAGCTATAGGTATCGCAAACCGGTTACAATATCAGAAACAATGCTTCACGCCATTGGGCTCGATGGAGATGCAGCTTCTTCGCTATTGAACCACAAATCTCTTTCCACCACGGAGCCGACATCCCGAACATGCATGTCAAACATGGACACGCTGGCCCTGGTACAGGATAGCGTTGATTATCTCTTGTAATGGATCTGAGACGTACTGGCTGCAGGCGATCAAGACGATCCGGGGGGTTGGGAGCTGGGATAATGGCAGCGAAATAGCCGTAGCTCGTGGCGGTCGAACCGCCAATCTTGACATCTCATCATGAAACGGAATGACTGACGCCAGATGAGCTCCACAAACATTTCAGCAGCGGGAGTGCATCACACTGCAGCCCTTCTGCCTAAGTGCGAATGCCAGCGGTGTTCTTTATTTTTAGTACCCAATCCAGCAGTAGTGGTGATTCAAGAAGCTTTCTAAGATGATCTACAAGTAAATGGGCTGTTGGCGGTACCTTCCGAGGTTTCCTTGATCTACACAAAAGTCAGTCATCTCACCATCATACCGAACGCAGGCGGGCAACTTACAATGTCCACAATAGTAGCGTAGGTGCCAGCACCTAGAGTCACGGCACCGATTATAAAAGCCAGGATGCTCCCAATACTCATGAGGAGATTCTCTCGAGCATACCATTTGCCCTCGCACAGCAACTGAAACCACATGATGGCCGGAATCCAGAACGAGAATCCCGATACGAAGAGAGCCGAAGCAAGCGAAAGCAAGTCGGAAAATATGGGAATAGCCTCGGCGATGATCCAAGCAATAATTGTAAAGGCCGTCACAAGCCCAATCCAGCTGGCCCAGCCCATGGGCGTCTTGATGTGCCGGAGGATCGAGTTCTTCCACATTCGCCCGTGTATGTAGCGAAGAGCCACGGTCGAATTGATGGAGCCGGAGATGAAGATGACGGGCAAGGCCACTCCAAAGGCGATTTTCGAGATGAGCGGGCCAGCGGACAGCAGGGCCGGGGACCGAACGGAGGGCCCGATGAATGCATAGCATAATGCGCCGGTCAGGGTGTAGATGGAGATCTGGATAAGACCGGATGCCCAGATGGATTTCATATACTCTGTGGGCGTATGCATCTCATCCATGAATGAGAACTGGCCGATCGCGAAGCTGAATGCGAAGATGATATTGCTGACGGCGACAAAGGCCTGCGAGAAGCTCACATCTTCTTTAGGCCAGGCTGACCATTCAACACCCGAAAGGCCGCCGGGGGAGTCACTGGCTTGCATACCCGTAGCGATAATTGTTATTCCAACGGCTGCGAGGATGGACGCAAAGTCGATGTAGCCGAGGATGGCCACTTCAGTGAATGATGGAGGGATCGCGAGGATGAGGAGGATGATGGCCGATATCGCAGAGAAGACGATGGAACAGACATGGCCCCCGTTGATATTACCCAGCGCAATGCTGCCGGTCAGCGCGTGTGATCCCACAACCATGACGAGCTCGAGAACCAGGGCGGCACCAAACACCTCGTAGCCAACCCGGCCAAACAGGAGCCTTCCGGCATCGGCATAGTGTGAGATGTGCGGGTAGGCCAACTTGACCTGGCCCACGATGTAGCTCGTGAAGATTGCTATCAACCCAAGCGTAATGGTCAGGAACACACCCGGGAACATTCCAAGCGTGTGGTAGGCCCCGGGCAAGCTGAGTGCCCCGAGGGCAATAGCTTCGACGATAGTCACAATAGCCAGGCGCTTCCATCCCAGGCGATGAAAGTGTGCGTTGCCCTCCTCCGCTATTTGCCTCAGTCGATTATCATGCAGTTCATCGCTCGTCTCGCCGAGGATGTCGTTGTCGGACATGTGACCTGACGAGGGCTCGGATGCTGCCGCGGGTTTTCCGTGTTCCTGAACCTTGATGGAACTAGGAGCAGGAGCAGGGGCGCCGGTGATGTGGTCGTCCATGGTGGAAGAAGAATGCTCAGCCGCCGCTGTTTCTACTGCTGGAGGACAGAAGAGGAGATCCCACTGGCAAGACAGGAAGATGGGGATGGGTCAGTCGGAAGAAAGTTCAAGTGATGTGCCGGGCGATGAACTTTTAAACGGCCGAGAGGAAAGCCGGCGCCGGAAAGATCCATGTCGCGATCCACATGGTGAGAAGTGCTTGAACTTTGATGATGCCTGCGTACCTTGTTTCATGTTGCTTGTACAAAGTATCCTCCACAGACCCCATGATTACGGACAGTTCCCCCGCGACACATGATGCATTGCGATGATAGATCTACTAACGGCCATGGTGGCATTCACTGGGGAAGTCCCGCACACGAGATGCCATCAAGAATCGGATTGAGGCTCCGCGAATCTTACCGAGGGCGAATCACCATGTTGCTGTGTGGTAATGGAACGAGTCTGAAGGTTTGAGTCATGTTGTACATGGATAAATTTTTGCTTTCGGTGGAGCTCACCGCATGAGGTGTTTAACAGGCCTCTTCCAGGACCACTTGAGTGGATGTCATCATGCCATTATCAATATATCTACCGAGATCAAGCTTGGTATCTGTATCCTTACGTTGCTATCTGAATAAAATTTTCCGTTCGCTCACATCGATCAATGCATACGCCAAATATTATCATCTCTACAGAAATCTGGCCTTGAATAGATCAATATACCACGCTTTACGGTTTTTGAGTTGAAAATGCCTGCCCACTCCAACCCTGGCCTCTTCAACTCAATCTTCCCCCTCAGTTCTTTGTATGGGAGTTTCAACCAAGTCCATTCGTACGTTGAGTTAGTTCCCGTATAGAAGCCGTCGACGCTATCCGGATCTGAACGGGCCCCGTTTCAGGACACAATTATGAGCATTCCGTAGCCAGCCAAGAAATAGGTCTCGCCTTTGAACATGGGCTAGGAATTGGACGGCAGATTCACGAGAGATTGCCTAGCTTCAATGAGCTTTCATCATCCTCACCGGCCCCACCTTTGTCCCGGCCACCCCCGGGCTTCGCCGGCCAGACCCACGCTATTCTCACCAGCTGCAACGAGTCCATCACTAACGACACTGTCGCCGCCGGCCCTGCCATTATCGAGGTATGCATCATGCTTTTGTCCATGTCCGATCCAGATTCTAACTAAAATTCTAGATCGCCAACAAATACCGCGTGCTCTTCGTACCTGATACGTATTGTAATTCCGTTCCGGGCGCGGGCTGGGGACTGGACTTGGTTGCATGGACATACATGATGGTGCAGGCAGTACATTGCGGCTTGTATACTACCTACTCTTAACCACGGAGAATAACGAGACAATTGAAGTCATCATGATGAAGCGAGGCCGTGTGAGGTTTCAGATGTCTACGGAAGCCACCGTCACTCGTGGAGAAGCTTGGTCATTTGTGCTGGTCCCATACGACGCCGGCAGAGAATAAACTCGACCAAATTGAGGCCGTACATGTGCTCTCTTTCTGCTGTGACGTGAGGTTGGTAACAGTGATTGCTGCAGTGCTATATGGAACACATCCAGGGTTTATACCCCGGCACCGCGACGCGCGGCATTGCCTCCCCGACAGTATATGGTCTGGCTATTCAGCTGGTATTGCTCTATAGGCACCTAGAAATAGCTCCAGGCGGATGTTCTCGTATGGTACATGTAAAGGTCAGCATGAGGCCATCGCGATCATAAGCCTCGCCATATCCGGACCTGTTTTGGAAGCATGCAAGCTTCGCTTTTCCAGTTGCATCAGTCTACGATGCGGCATCACGATTTCTCGAGAGTATTATAGCACCACCATGCCAGCGAATCCGCGACCATCAAATGCACGTCAGGGCAGAACGAACGAACAACGCTCACAGGCAGACGCCTCGAGGAACAAGGAAACAAAAGCCTTTGAAGAAGACGAACACCAATGACTCGATTGCCGTGACTGCTAGTTGCCACAATCCGTTCCCACAGCTCCATATGTCTCTTGCATGTCCACGTACGACAGTGACCCTCCATCCTCCGTATATTGTGTTTCCGCGTTTCTCGTCCAAAGCTTGTACAGCCAACCCAGCAAACCACGTTCTCGTGTTTCAGTCCAACTGCCGAGCACGCGCCGCCGAATACGCAACAGGTCACGCGATGCCTCGGTCAGATAACAAGAATTTCATAGCTTCTGCGTGCGTTGTTTTTTTCGTTGGAAAAGAGCCCTGTATCAGGTCCGAGTGACAGCCAGGATATGCAATGTGACGTCGGCGAAATTGAGCCACTCTGTGCGACGCCACGGAACGGCCGATAATCGATGGACCTCGGGGTTTCTCGCCAGTGCCTCAGCCCGGCATGTGCGGGACTTGGGTGTGGCTCAGTTCAACGACTCACATGGAACAAAAGACATGGTCCGCGGAGAGGTGGAAACTTTGAATGGCTGCTGTTGGGTTCGAATTGAGAGGTTGCGGTCACTCGGCAAGCAGGAGATTGTCATTTTCTTGAATCTTGGAAGCCACAATATTTCTTCGAAGCCACAATACCCTCAACTGGAACGAATGCAATGACCCAGTGTCCATCCTGCTCCGCGGACGTCAGTGGACTCGAGCAGTTGGTGCAACGATGTTCATCTTCAGATAGGCAACTCCGCCGTCATGCCTCGGGAGTTGCCACGTAGACCCCACCCATGCCGCCAATAACGGGCATCGCCCACAGCGGATGGTAGATCAGGTTCGGACGGCAGCGAGATGGGTGGTCACACGGCAGCGGAGTGGCGCGGATCTCATGTCTTGAGGACTCTGGAAGCATCTGTATATAGGCTGGGCCGTGGCGTCAAGTTGGTCCTCGGATTCATGTTGGCAGCTCAGCCATTGAATAGACAAGCCCATCCACAAAAGCAAACGTCAAGTACACAACGCAACGCTGATATAAACGCCTGCCCCGAGACTCACGCACTCGCCAAGTTCTCAAGTCCCTTGCCCTGCCTGCAGAGACACCGTCCCAAATCCGAGCACCTCGCCCAATACCAATGGCTGCTGTGGGTCAGCGCAGGTCCTCGGAGCCCGACTACGGGCGCCGGTTGGCCCCCAATGTCGTCGATGAAGCTGCTTCCAGAGACCCTACTCGCCCCTTTGTGTTTGCGCCGCGGTCCAGCAAGCCCGAAGATGGGTGGGCGCCGGTCACTTACAGGCAGGTCGCCAACGCCGTCAACCATGTTGCCCACATCGTCGCGGCCACGGTCAAACGCGGCTCTCGCGACCCCTTTCCCACGCTGGCCTACGTCGGCCCCAGCGATGTCCGCTACGCAATCATCGCGCTGGCCTGCATCAAGGCCGGCTGCAAGGCGCTGTTCATCTCTCCGCGCAACAGCCTCGAGGGCCAGATGAGCCTCCTCGAGAAGTCGGACTGCGGCCACTTTTGGCACGCCGAGTCGTTTCACTCGATCGTCCAGCCGTGGATCCGCGCGCGGCCGATGCAGGTCGAAGTGGTGCCGTCCGCCGAGGAGTGGCTCGAATCCATGGCGGCGCCGTTTCCCTACGACCGGCCGTTCGAGGACGCCCGCTGGGAGCCCTTTGTGGTCCTCCACACCAGCGGTACCACGGGCATCCCGAAGCTGATCGTCGTGCGCCAGGGCAGCCTTGCAATCGCCGACGGGTTCCGAAGCCTGCCCGACTACCAAGGCGCCGAGTTGGTGTGGAAGTCGTGGATAGCTCGTGCAAAGAAGATGTTTGTGGGCATGCCGCTCTTCCACGCGGGCGGTTTTATTATATCCCTGGGGTTTCTCGGCATTTTTTACGAGATGCCAGTCGCATTGGGCATGCCCGATCAGCCTCTGAGTCCTGAACTGGCGCTCAAGTGTCTGTCGCATGCGGACGTCGATTGCGCAGTGTTGCCGCCATCCATCGTCGAAGAGCTTGCCCAATGTCAGGAGGGCCTAGATGCCTTGACGAAGCTCAAGTTTTTGGCATTCGGCGGGGGCAAGTTTTGCATCAAGTACAGGATGGGACTCTGCTGATGTATCTCGCAGGTAACCTCTCTCATGCCGCCGGCGACGCCCTTGTGAGGAACGGCGTGATCCTCAACAATGTCATTTCATCTACAGAGTAAGTGGCCTCTTGGATGCCCTACGGCTTTCAACTAACCACATCTCAAGGGTACTTCCCTACGCCATCTACTTTCAACCCAGGCCGGAGCTGTGGCAGTACTTCATTCTCAACAGCGAGGTAATGGGAGCTGTCTGGCGGTGCAAGGACGAAAGGGAAGCCGTCTTCGAGCTTGTCCTCCGTCGCAAGGACCCGCACGAGCCCGGCGACCAGCCCGTGTTTTACACGTTCCCGGAACTGGAGGAGTGGTCGACGGGGGATCTGTACAAGCGTCACCCGTCTCTGCCCGACCACTGGATCTTCCACGGCCGTGCCGACAATGTCATTGTCTTTTCCAACGGAGAGAAGCTCAACCCCGTGACCATCGAGGACATCGTCACGGGACACCCTGCCATCAAGGGTGCCTTGGTGGTCGGGCAGGACCGATTCCAGCCGGCACTTATTCTCGAGCCACACATCCCACCAAAAGATGACGCCGAGGCAAAGGCGCTCGTCGACAATCTATGGCCACTCATCGAAGAGGCGAACAAGGCGTCCGTCGCGCACGGCCATATTGTGCGCCAGCTCATTGCGCTCTCCGACGCTGCGATTCCGTTCCCGCGCGCAGCGAAAGGCACCATACAGCGAGGCCTGGCAGTCAAGGCCTATGCAGGTCTTATCGACGACATGTACGAGCGCGCTGAAGAGGCCGGCGCACAGGAGGCCGTTTCTCTGCATCTCGGCAACGAAGCGGCCTTGACAAGGTCCATCATCGAGCTGTTTGAAGCGAAGCTTGGCGTCGAGGATATTCAGCCCGACACGGATTTCTTCTCTTTGGGAGTCGACTCGCTGCAGGTCATTCGCCTCTCCAACGTACTGAGAGGCAGCTTCAGGGCTGCCGGCATGAATGTTGACCGGAGTGCATTGGCTCCTCGTGCCATCTACGCGAATCCAACACCACAGGCCCTCGCAGGCTTCCTTCACTCGGCCGCCAAAGACGGTGGAGAGTCCAAAGGCAACGATACAACGCGAGAGATCAAAGCAGTCGAGGGCCTCGTGTCCAAGTACACCAAGAACCTCCCCGCCCCTGTCGAGAAGCCCGGGCCCTTGGACCATGGCCAGACCGTCCTCTTGACGGGAAGCACGGGCTCGCTCGGCGCATACCTCCTCGACCGCCTCTGCACGTCGCCTCACGTGCGGAAGATCATCGCACTCAACCGCGGCGACGGCGGCGAGTCGCGCCAAACGTCCGTCGGCGCCGCTCGAGGTCTGGGCACCGACTTCTCCAAGGTCGAGTTCCTGGGCGCCGACGTGTCTCTTCCATATCTGGGTCTCGGCGACGCAAAATACGACGAGCTGCGCTCCACGGCCGATCGCATCATCCACAACGCGTGGCCGGTCAATTTCAACATTAGCATTGCGTCCTTTGAGCCGCACATCCGCGGCGTGCGGCACCTCGTCGACTTTTCCAGCGCAGCGGCGAAGCGCGTCCCAATCATATTCATCTCGAGCGTCAGCACGGCGGCGGCTTGGAAGTCGACGGAACCGGTCCCGGAGCAGCGTCTGGAGGACCCAGCGCTCGCCGAGATGGGTTACGGCCGGTCCAAGCTCGCCGGGAGCCTCATCCTCGACGCCGCGGCGCGGGAATCCGGAGTTCCCACAGCATCGGTCCGGGTGGGGCAGATTGCGGGGCCGAAGGGCCGGCAGGGCCTGTGGAACAAGCAAGAGTTTATACCGACCCTGATTGCCAGCTCCGTCTATCTGGGAATGCTGCCAGAGCACCTCGGCCCCGGAGAAGACGTCGACTGGATGCCGATTGAAGACGTGGCCGGGCTCATCCTAGACGTCTCGGGCGTCACGGTGCCCACGCCCGGGTCCGAGATCAGCGGCTACTTCCACGGCGTCAACCCGGCCAAGACGACATGGGGAGAGCTGGCGGCGGTGCTGCTCGAGCACTACGATGGACGGATCAAGACGCTGGCCAGCTTTGAGGAATGGGTCGCGGCTCTCGAGAGGAGCGCAGGCACGGCGGCAGACGTGGCGAGGAATCCGGGCATCAAGCTGCTGGACACGTACAAGGGCATGCTGCAGGCGTCGCAGCAGGGACTGGGCCACGTCAACTTTGACATGAAGAGGACAATCAGCCACAGTCCAACGGGGGCACATCTGGGTCCCGTGACGCCAGACCTGCTGAGGAACTGGTGCGCGCAGTGGGAATACTAGAGCACCATCGGCCAGGCGAAGGATGAATGTCGCCAATCGAGCCAAATGGTTTGCCTACATACAATAGGCACATGGAATTCTAAGCCTCCCAGGTGTGTCATTGTGTATGTCGGCGAGTCTCTCCCTCCTCATGTCCCTTGTGTCGCGACAACATGTAGGCTGCCCGACTTGAAGCAAGACTCAATGCGCTCAACTGCCCACTCCTACCTTGCTGTCAAACCAGCAAGTCTGGTAGCGATGTCAGCGCTACGCACCCCTGCCCGGCAAGTGACAGCGTCCACGCGGCGTGTACAAATCACGCAGGCGGTAGGTCATTGGCTCACCAGGACGTCGTCAACTAACCGTTGCATCCGATGAAGATAAAGAATGGCGTTGGGCCCAGACTTGAAGACCACAGACAGCATCCGCAAGACATTGTCACAATGGCAGTTTTGGACAATCTCGCAAAACTCATCCAGGCTGGGCAAGGCACGTCAAGCGCGCCGTCTTGCCTCGCAAAGATCGGAACACCAACGACCTCGGTTGCGATTCTGGAAGATGGCGTGGTCTCATCGCGATGCTTTTCGACCGTCGGTGACGACCCGGAGACGGTCTTTCGGGCATGCAGCATATCGAACCAGTAACGGTCGTCGTGTGAATCCAGAACAAGCTGCCGCCGGCCTCTGGACGACCCCAGGTGACCTCTTGAAGCTCGTCCAAGCAGTGCAAAAGTCGCTGGACGGCACTGACGATGCACTTCTTGGCAACGAGACGGCCGAACAAACCTGACCGTGGTGGATGCCGGGATGGCGCTGTCTTGGTTCGTCCCCGGCGAGGCCAAGATCACCTTCACGCACAGCGGAATCAATGACCCTGGCTTCAGGTGCGTCTTCCTGGGCTACGCCGACCTTCTCCATGACGAGAAAGGCGTGCCGCGAAACTCCGGCATGGCCATCATGACCAACTCCGCCCTCGGCCTCACGACAATGTGGAAGATCTCGACGGGCGTAGAATCGTCGTCTTGAAGAATGCGGCGAACCAGACTGCCAAAGACTTGAAGACAGTGGACGGATAATGCCATGCCGCCATGGCTGTGTTTTGCCATGATCTGCTTTGTAGAACGCAGGAGTCAGCCCTTGGTGAGGCTCGGAGGGTGTTGGTCGTATGTAGCGAGGCCTGCCGGAGGTTCTGGAACATGCATTGCGCATGGTTCGCCGCCAGGTGCATCAGTGCATAGCAACGACATTGCGAGTGCAGTCAGACTATCGGCATGCAAGTCTACTCCTTGCCGGCCCTGAATGCCTCCATAATCGTCGCCTTCTGCGGGTCCGCCGTGAACTTGATATCCACGTCGCCGGCCCTGCCCGCCCGACACTCCTCCTCCGTGGCCCACAGAAACCGCTGATGCTCGTTTGCATCCAGCTTGATGTCTGGGGGCTGCTCGACGTCGACCAGAAACGAGTATTTGACGACGCGCAGCGCCCTCCTCGTGAAGAAGACGTCCCCGTCCTCGGCGCCCCTGCCCAGGGCGCCCCCGCTCCCGCGCCCGACGACGCGCCCGACGACGCGGCGCAGCACCAGGCCCGTCTCCTCCCACAGCTCGCGCGCCAGGCCGTGCAGCAGCGTGGCGTCGTCGAGGTCGCAGGCGCCGCCGGGGACCTCCCAGCGCGAGGGCATCGAGTCGTGCGCCGCGCGCTGGATGAGCAGGAGCTGGAGGCTGCCGCTTTCGTGGCGGGAGGTGACGAGCGCGCCGGTGGCGACGGCGTCGAACTCGGGGTGCGAGGCGAGGTACGTCTTGAGGGGAACGTTGAAGCCGGCTACGGAGGCGTCAAACGTGAAGTCGAACGCCGGCGGCGAGGGGCCGTTGGGATTGCGGGCGTCTGGTTCGAGGGTCATGATGGATGTTGTTCCCGTGGTGGTATAGGATCTCGGAGAGTCAGAGAGGTTGTATCGTGAGTCGAGCGCTGAGGCTGATCAAGGCAGCAGGCGGAGATTGATCAACACCTCAGGCACGAACCCAGTGCCTCCCCCACTACACAAAACCAAGTAGTACGGAATGGC
Organism: Tolypocladium paradoxum; assembly: GCA_002916505.1. Taxonomy (NCBI): domain Eukaryota; kingdom Fungi; phylum Ascomycota; class Sordariomycetes; order Hypocreales; family Ophiocordycipitaceae; genus Tolypocladium; species Tolypocladium paradoxum. Next base: position 23,602 of record PKSG01000161.1, read on the forward strand.
CATGCACCAAGTAAGGTTCACTCCAGCAGAGTGCTCCTACTGTCCACGCCCTTGAACCTCGACGCCCGCGTCCGCAATGGGCACCACGACGCCGTAGCTCATGGCACCCTCCCTCGATGCACCCCCGTCGTCACCTGCGGCCGCTCCCTGCGGTAAAAGTCAATCGTTCCGCCGTCGCCGAAGCCGCCTCGGGCTCGAGCGAGTGCAGCAGCATGTGGAAGTGCCCGCGTCGGTCGCGCCATATGAACGGGTCCTCGTCGGCGTCGGCGAAGAGCGGCCAGGACTGCACCTTGGTGTACGGGCCTTGTAGCCGGAGGACCTGGCCCTTGGCCTCCCAGTGCCGCAGATCGCGGCTGCTCATGACCGAGATGCCGCTCTCGGGGTTGTTGGCATTCCCGGCCCGCACGTAAATGTCCTGCGCGTACACACATCGGCAACCTCGACAGGACAGCGATTCAATTACGACACAACAATTGCCGTAGCAACCGCCCATGAGCGGACCTTGACTGTATATATTGGTAAGGACTGAGTCTGCTAGTACTAGAATAAGAAACAAACGAAACAACAACGCGCGCGCACACATACAATCACACACACACACCCCTCTACTCCCATTGAGCTCCGGTATTGTTCTTGGCCTTCGATCGTGATCAAAGCTTGAGGACCCATTAGCACGTGGCAACGATGGATATGGTGCTGCGCATTTTTAGACTTACCTTAGAAGTACACCTTCCCCTTCTTTGTCTCATTGTACCACCAATCACCCTCTATGCGCACATGAGATGATGCCGCTCTGTTCGAGAGCCCGTCAGTGTGGGACCTCGCAAACATTGTCGAAGGTGATGGGCGGACCCAGAAACCCATCAGGTTGTGGCAATGATGACGATTCGGTGTCCGGGCTCTGTCGTTGCACCTCGTATGCAATTCTGTGATTCATCTACAGCAGACATTGCAGCCACGGCCGTTTCGGGCGTGTTGGTCTGTCCGGAAACAACAAAGGCGTCACCTGATAGTGATTGGTCGTCCCAGCGCGTGTCACGATGGTCCAGTAGCGTCCCTCAGTAAACGCTCTCCCTCACTCATCTTTCACTTACTTCATCATCGAGCTTCAGCGCCGAGATATGCCTGGGCTTGCTGCAAGTCGTAGTAGTCTGCACTACTCCTCTTGCGCCTTTTTGAGGTGCTTACCAGCCAAAATGCTGTTCCAGTGGCTGGCTCTGCCGCGGTTCCGATTCAAGTCCACGGCAGCACCTTCTTCCCCGACGCCGGAAAGCATCCCGCCAGACGTGCTGGTAGATGAAGAGATCGTGCCGGGATACGACCGGAAGGCATTCTACAAGGCCCATCCGGGGGAAGTGCTAGACGGGAGGTACAAGCTAAAGGCAAAGATTGGGTGGGGGTCCTCGTCGACAGTTTGGCTGGCTGAAGATACCAGCTGGTAAGGCTGCCAGCGCTCAATTCCCTTCCTTCCAACTTGCCCTCCCTGCTGGTGACACTAATTGCATCGTAGGAAGAGCTGGCTCAAGCCAAATAAGTACGCGGCTCTCAAGATCAACACGTGCGACAACGCGAGCGACGAGGACAGCAACCATGAGTTGGACATGGCCAAGAGAATCGGCACTGCGAACCCAGAGCACAGGGGTCGCGGCATCTTGTGTATGGCTACCGAAGCCTTCAGCATCCAGTCGCCCACTGGCTCGCCTCATCTCTGCTTGGCGTTCGAGCCCATGAGGGATCCGCTGTGGCTGTTTCGACGGCGGGTCTGCGGTGATCGAGTGACTCGCGATTGGCTGCCAATGTTCAAGGTCTGTATCCAGATCCTGATCGAGGGCCTCGACTATTTGCATTCAGAATGCAAGGTCGTCCATACAGGTACGCCACTTGCCTGAATGCATTCGGCCCCACGGACTCGGCTAACTGAGAGTCGCAGATCTCAAGCTCGACAACATCATGATGACCTTCGAGAACGAATCGGTCATTGAGGCCTTTGTGCAAGGACAAGCCGCACACCCCATGGCCCGGAAGGTCGTCGGCGACCACGTCGTCTACCGCTGCCACAACAACTTTGGTGACATCGCCGGCCGGCCCGCCCTGAAAAAGATGTACCCCAAGATCACGGATTTCGGTCTCGCACAGCCGGCAGACCGCCCGCTACTCCACCCCATACAGCCCGATCACTGCCACGCGCCGGAAGTTTTGCTGGGGACTTCGTGGTCCTACCCCGCCGACATCTGGAACTTTGGCATCATGGTATGGGATCTTCTCGCCGGGCGCGGGCTGTTCCAAGACGACGTGAGCGAGTCAAAGCCCTACAATCCTGCACAGCACCTGGCAGAGATGATTGCGATCCTCGGCCCGGTGCCGGAAGCGCTGGTTCAACGGGAACGAGAGATGCGGCACTGGCGGTGGAGTCCAGAGATCCGCAATCGCGAAGGCAAACTGTGCGGCAATGCAGCCGAGTATTTTGGCGGGCCGTTCTTCGCAGACAACGGTATGTGGGGACCGCAGCTTAATCTCTGTTCGAAGGTTAATACCGGGTTTTAGGCGAGTTTGTGCAAAAGGACCTGATCCCCTTGTCGCGAAGGTGGGCGGACGAGGTCCCAGAATGCATTCCCGAACAAGACCGGCAAAGGTTCCTTGCCTTCATGAGAAGAATGCTCTGCTGGCTTCCGGGGGAGCGGGCGACGGCCAAGGAGCTCAAGGAAGACCCCTGGTTTGACATTAAGCTCTAGTTGGCCTTGGGCCCTGGTGCTGTGACAGAGGGTTGAACAGCTTATGTATACCCACGGTTGATGGAGACGTCGTGTGACCACACTGAATACCCAACAATTCGGGCCGGCCCCAGGGATTCCAAGTCGGGCGATTGGCTTCCGGTGGCGCCAGGCTCCGTTTACACTTTCGAATGCCGCTTTGAGGAAAGCAGGTATCGAGTGCATGGAAGATGAGCTGCAACGTTGTGGCCCGTAAGCTCGCGGTGTCCATGACTCCGTCACTGCCAAACGGTTTGCAGGGAAGTCGGCTCGGTTTCCGAGCTTTGGAAGGACATGCAATTATCGGCATCTTGTTCATGCAGATCCGCGGTCTTCAGTAATGTCTCGGAACAAGTCTGGCACTGTAAAGTTAGTGGCACGATGATAATTCCGTCTATGGAACGAAGAGACTCCGCTCTGTTGTGGTGATTTGTTTAAGCGACGATCCATGGCCAGCAGTGAGAAATATTGACGTGCGGCAACTCGAGTCACTGTCTTCCGCATCTCGCCCAGGACTTCTCGACCCGAATGACAGCCTGCCGATGCCATCACCGTCCCCACTTCCGCTCCGTGTCATTCCCGGGGCCTGGCAAGAAGTAGTCCAGGTCCCAGTATCCGACCCTGAAAAAGCCCATGTCCTCAATCCTCCGACACCCAGGCCTCCAGTGATCCAGGCCCGTGCCAAACGGGTACATTGACACAAACCACACCTCGTCCACGGGACAGCGGCGGATCTTCTTCCACTCGGTCCACGCAAGTCCCTCCATCAGGCGGCGGAGCGCGTGTCGGCCGTCTGCGACGGCCTCCTCGAGCTCGATTCCGGCACCCGTCTTGCTGATTCGGGGCGTGTTGGGGGGAGGATTGGGAAACAGCGCGAGCAGAGATGCCCGCACTTTGAAGAGGCTGTGGCAAATGCCATGCGTGACTGTTTTGATGGCCGTGTGGATGAGTCCGTCCTCGGCGCTCCAGTCGTCTTGGACTAGGTACGCCGGCATGAGGTAGTGTTCGGTGCACCGACCAACCGCCTCAGAAGACCTCTTTGTGTCCGACTCCGTGTCAACATCTCCAGGAAGCGACGGCGCGTCAAAGTAGGTGAGCGTCACCCTCTCCAGCTCGTCAACAAAGTGATCCATCGAGATCTTGTCCGACGCCATCAAAGCCAGTCTATCAGCGAAGCGAGACACAATCGAGTCGACAACGCCCTGCCAGCCTACCGTGAACCTCCTCGGCCGCAGGCACACGTCGCGGAGGTAGGCCTTGATGTCCCGGAGGTCGTCCATCCCAGCGGCCCCCAGCCGAATCAGGTCCGGCCGGCCCGGATCCGTATTGGAGACGTTGATCGGGAAGAAGAAGCCCGACACCATGCCCGAAAAGTCCAGCCGCAGCTGCCCGGCCAGCCCGTCGTATCCGCGAGTGACGGCCCGCGCGATCTGGTAGATGAGCATCTCGCCAGTCCCCATCTTGCCCTCGGGCATCAACGAGCGCGTCACGCTGGCGAGGTCTATCCCGCTGCCAAAGTCGCAGTAGATGACCTCGAAGCCAATCTCCGCGCGCATGAAGCCGTCGAAGCCCCAGCCCGTGACCATGTCGCAGATGCTCCCCGCGCGCTCCCACTCGTCCATGTAGTCGTCCCAGGAGCCCGTCTTGTTCTCGCGCAGGAGCAGGTCCTGGGAGTCGAGCGTGCCAAACGTCGACTTGGCCGCCGCCATGCCATCGACGTAGAGCAGGTTGAGGTCCCGGTTCGCGCGGTACGTGTGGAAGTAGCCTCTGCCGCCGCCGTCTTCTGCATCTCCCTCGGCGCGTGTGAACGGCTTTTGTGCCTGAGCCGCTCCGGGTCCAGATTCGCCGGAAGCATCGCTCGCCTTGGGAGGTGCGAATCGCCCAGGCTGCTGCTTCCGTGATGTGGAAAACATCTCGGCGTGCTCAACCTCGAGCGCCAGCCACTCCGGGCCCGGCGGAGGGCGGTCGTGTCGGCCGCCGTGGTACAGCAGCGTGCCCTTGGGCATCACCGCCGGGAAGAAGCCAAAGCCGTTGTGGTTCAGCGAAGAGCCCCATAGCCGGCCAGCGGAGTGAATGGCGTTGAAGATGTGGAACGCATTCGCCTTTGCGCTGTCGTGGCTCGGCTCAATCGCTGTCCTGCTGTCGTCCCGCGCCTCTGCAACGCCTGGCAGCCGATGAGCGCAAACGCCCACCAGCAACAGTCGCGCAAGCATGGCCAGCATGCCACAAGACAGGCCAGTATTCACCATGGCGCGTCTCCACGGGTTGGCATCTCCAGCCCGGCCTGGCTCCCCTGGGACCAAGAACAAAAAAGAAGCAAGAATAAAACAGAAGCGGCAAAAAGAAATCTGGTCCAGGAGGGGCTTGAACCCTCGACCTTCGCATTACTTGCAGTTGAGTTACACAACTTATTAGTACGACGCGCTAACCAACTATGCCACCAGACCGGATTGGCTGCTTAAGCTAATCCATAATTATGAAAGTGGTTCCGGATCGTGGACTGAACGGGCCACAAGTCGGAGGGTGGACCAGACAACGGTTGCAAAGGGAAATCCACACCTTTGTAGAGAGGAGGGATCCAGCAGTCGGCACGGGTACTAGAGAGGAACTCGGCTTAGGTAATCATCAAAGTGTTATTAGCGACGAGCGTGAATTCCGGCTCTTCTCGCTCAGGTTGCTGAAGAAGTGGTTCACCTGTGCCCGACCAGGCACGTGAGCCAAAACTACCGAGTAGCAAGAAACCGCAAGTAGCACACGTTAAACAGCCGAGTTCAATATCTTGGAATTACAAGAGGGACAGAATCTTTTGGGATTCTACGGACATTCATTCACACAGAGCATCTTATAAGATCGACCTGCCAGCCAGACACTCAGACCGGTTGTGTGGCCTACCCTAGACCGTGTATGTGCCAATCTTTAGAGCTTCACCACAACTCTGATCACACCTCATATCAACTCGGGGAATTAAAAATCCCTCTAGCAAAAGCAAAAGCAACAATGGTAGCATAGACCAGCAAGGAAACGAGAAGCACTTCGTCAGGGCAGATGGACACTCCCCACACGCATGCTCCACACCACCAAAAAATCCGCTGCCGAAATCCCGCAACGAGCAAAAAGAACTGGTCCAGGAGGGGCTTGAACCCTCGACCTTCGCATTACTTGCAGTTGAGTTACACAACTTATTAGTACGACGCGCTAACCAACTATGCCACCAGACCTATTTGCTCGTTTTTCCGTTATTGCACTATACGCGGTTTCCCGGATGGTGAAGCAAAGGAACAGGCGGAATCGAGCCAGAAAAGTCACAAGCGACATCGCAAGGGGGCTTGATGGAGATGTACGAGCAGTTGTCGATGTCAAACTGTTGCTGGTCCTTTTCCCCGGCAGGTCGCGTTGTAACACTTGGGCGTAGGCCCCTGGGAATAACTACACAGCTCGGCGGCACAGGCATTATCACGCGGAAACATCGTAACACTTTGCTGCCACTTGCATTCTGGTCCGATAATTGAGACAAAAGCCATATGGACTGGATGAGCTGTTGTGGATCTGGCCCAGAACATGGCATTGATGTACACGGTCGTATGCCCCCGAGCTAGTCAAGTTCCGCGACTTCACGAGACAGAGATGGCAACGACTCTACTTGCTGATGAAAACGGAATGAATGAACCGCAGAAAGTAGCACGATAGGTATCGATGCTTCACCCCCGCCAACGCTCCGTCCATCAGTACAGGCTCCTGTAGGTAACTCCCAGCGTTCTGAACCCTCACAATTGAAGAAGACAAAGGCCCGAGAGCAGCGACCCAATGGCCGCCGGTGGCCGCCCCCACGGCCGCGCCGTTGTGCGCCTTTTGTACGTCGCTGGTAGGCTGCCCGTAGCAATCATGACGTCCAGCATCGGCGCCGGCGGCATCCACGACTGTACCGTAATGGTAGAGCGCGAGCTTCAGCTTGCTAGTCATAGCGCCGTCGCGCGCCCACGTCCAGGCGATGCCATTTCTGGTGACCCCGTACGCGCTGGAGATCCAGCCCGTCTCTTCATAGCTGTCGGAGTCATGGGCATGTTGAAGTCGACGTCGGACTTGAATGGTGGGAGCAGACCTGGCCGACCATCTGCCCCGGCATGTTGTGGTTGTGCGCCAGCGCTCGGCGGATGGTCAGGTAGGGCCTGGAGCTCGTGCGGTAGCAGATGTAGACGAGGGTGCACTTTCCGAGTCGGTGACCTCTACCCGGTCATATCCGTCGCGGTAGGAGAGGCGAAGAGGGCGCGGGCCGGGGGCTTGAGGGTGGCCGTTCATGGTACAGCACAACTGGCGCGGCGACACGGAGACGGCACCGTATGCCGGACAAGGACGCTGGGTTGCTACAGTTTCTCTGTCTGCGCCGATTTCAAATTGGCGAAAACTGGCATCGAAGATAGCTAATGCCCAAATTCGTGAAACCCTAGAGGCATTCACGTGTGATACCTGTGAGAGGACATGGCCGGCCGGCATTGTGGCCAGGAGCGGCCCCACATCTCCGTGTAAGTGGTGGATGTGCGAATACACAAGGCCTTCCAACCGTCGACGCTCCCCTCCCTTTTGCAGTTTTCCAACGCTGCCCTGGGCTGGCGGGTGATGGCTAGGTGCTATCCATCCGGATATCATTCGTTTCCTGCTTCTTTCAATTGTGTCGGGGTGTCATCCCCGCCGCCGCCCCCGGGGCGTGCCATCCGGCTTCAGTCCTCCAGACACTGCTGGTGACGCACCCAGTGCCGGGAACAGGCGCGCGAATGACTCTAGCACTGCCGAGCCAAACAGGCGCCAATGGTGTTCACATCAGCGCTGATTCCACATGCGCTGTCAACGCCAGGGCGCGCGGCGACGTGCTGCAACCAAGGCTTGGTAATCCGGCCTTACGGAGGAATTGCAGCATGGTGACGACATACAACCACAGAAACATCATGGCTTTGCGATGAACAAGCAACGGCGTTTCTATAAACGTCGTCGCCCCGTGTGTAGATTGTAGATCGCGGGTCGGCAGTCACCAACAGTCACACCCGCAAGGCAGTCGACCGCACTTACACCAAGCAACCTCCATTCTTCATCGCACAGCATCCGCAACACTCGCCAGCATGGCATCCATGGCAACCACATCCTCCATCGCCGTCGACGGCGCCAACGTCTTCTACCGCCACTCCGGCCCCTCCGATCCCGCCTCGCCCACCGTCCTCCTCCTCCACGGCTTCCCCTCCTCGTCGCACCAGTTCCGCAACCTGATGCCCCTGCTCGCCGCCAAGGGCTACCGCGTCCTCGCGCCCGACCTGCCGGGCTTCGGCTTCACCACCGTCCCCGACACCTACACGCACTGCTTCGCCGGTCTCGCCCGCACAGTCGACGGCTTCGCGTCCGCGCTGGCGCTCCGCAGGTTCGCCATCTACATCTTCGACTACGGCGCGCCGACGGGCCTGCGCCTGGCGCTCAAGCACCCCGGCCAGGTCGTCGCCATCGTCAGCCAGAACGGCAACGCCTACGAAGAGGGCCTCGGCGCCGAGTTCTGGGCGCCGCTGCGCAAGTACTGGGCCTCCGGGGCAGAGGAGGACCGCGACGCCCTGCGCGGCGCGCTGGAGATTGGCGTCACCAAGTGGCAGTACACGGGTGGCTCGCCTCACCCCGACAAGATCCCGCCCGAGGCCTACTACCTCGACCAGGCGCTCATGGACCGCGAGGGGAACAAGGAGATCCAGCTGGACCTCTTCTACGACTACCGCAACAACATCGAGCTGTACCCTGCCTTCCACGAGTACTTCCGCACGTCCAAGGTGCCCGTCCTGGTGATCTGGGGCAAGAATGACACAATCTTCGTCCCGCCGGGGGCGGAAGCCCACAGGCGAGATGTCGAGAAGATCGAGGTGCGCTTCGTTGACGCGGGCCACTTTGCGCTGGAGACGAATGAGCAAGAGTTTGCAGAGGCGATGCACGCCTTCTTTGAAAGGTTCAAGGTCTTTCGATTGCCGTGAAGCGGGAGATCTGATGACTGGAGTGAGGATGAACATGTCTGTCCTCGACAGCCACATAATCGAAGTGGTTGTATTGGATGGTAATGTAGTCACCATGAGCTTGCTCGCTTCTCAACAGAAACGCCACATCCACTCTTGCTTCTGCTGCGTGAAGCTCCAACAGCTACAAAATAATACCCGCATCTCTAAACAGCTCCAAAGCCTCCAGCCACCCCTCGACGGGATCCCTCCGCTCCCTGAACCCCAAAGCCCGCAGCCTGTCGAGACTCAGCTGCCTATCAAACGTCAACCACCAGCCCACGCCGTCCAGCTGCGCACTCCCCGCTCCCACGCCACACGTCACTGCCCTGTGCCGTCCCTTCTCCTCAAAGACGTGCTTGTACCTGGCGACATACTCGCCCGGTTTCAGCGCGCTCGCATCGTTCGAGGGACCGACGCCGAGGAGCCCGAACCAGGATGCGATGGCGGGCCAGACATGGCGAAAGGTGGTCGCGTGTTCGTCGTCGGCCGTGTTGACGACTTTGCTGCCACAGGTGTCCGGGATCAGCGCCGCGTGGATCGAGATCCGGCCGAGCATCCTGCCCGAGACGGGCGTGAACTTGCTGTCGAGCGCCTCTTCACATCCCGGGAACTGAACCTCGACCTTCTTCTCCCTCGCTCTCCACTGGGCGCAGTACCTGTCTATATACGCTTACAACCATGGTATCCGTCCGGACACTAGCGCCCCCAGGGAGAACCCGGAGCCGTTTGGACTGAACCCGACGACTGCGTCAGGGCAGACTTCGGTCCAGGCCCAGTCCCGACCGTGGCTCGCCTTGGTGAGAATACGCCTGAACAAAGGGTACGCACAATTTCTGGCGGAGTCCTCGGGCAGTCGGTCTGCCAGTGACTCCTGCAGCGGCGCCTTGAACGTCCCGCCCGGGACATAGATTCCGTAGCCCTGGTGTTGTCAGTGACGGTAGTGCTACCACGGGGAACTGCTGCGTACTCTTGTGCCGCCAGAGTAGACAAAGGACTTGAGTGCCAGGGACACAACGTTCAATGCATCGGCAACCCTCTGCACCATCTCGCAGTTCATCTGGCACTCCCGGATGTGATCATCACTAAGCGCAGAGAAGGCTGTTCCCGTCAGCATCTCCGTCCTCCCAGACATGCCCAGGGGTAGAGCAGTGAATACCAAAGTAAAACACATGCGTAATCTTCTCGGCACCAGGCACCTTGTCCTTCAATTGCCGCGCCAAGTCATCCCCCGTGCCCTGCAGCAGGCTGACACCGGACACGACCTGGAAGCCGGGCCGCTCGGGCGACGCCTCTGGCAGGCGCAGGTCTGGCTCAGACACCGGCCGGTTGACGACGGCTGTGACTTGTGAAAACGACCCGGCGCTGGGGTAGTTTGAGAGGAGCTGGTTGACCACGGACCAGCCGAGCAGGCCAGCTGCGCCGAAGACGATGGCGTGGTTGCGTTCGGTAGCCATGGAGTCGCTTTCACTTTCTTGTGGAGTTCGAAGCCGTTGAGCAAAGGGACGTTTGGTCATCGCCTGTCTTGGGGTCGGTTTTTATACTTTGCCCTGTCGACGTCAATTGTGCATATCTCTCTTTCTACTTGGCGCAGCGTCATTGTCTCAGCTGACTTCAACCGGTAGATGAGCCAAGATGACACACAATAGCGAAAGAGTTCTACTGCCTATTTGCACACGCGCACATCTCTATATGCACTCACCGGCCGGTCGAACCCGAGTACTTTTTCTATACCCTCTGCCCCTCTGCTCACTCTCTGTTCCCTCTATTCCCAATATTCCCTCTTTATCCGAGACTAAAGGTGGTCATATGGCGAGTGCAAATAGGGACATGCGTGTGTGCAAATAGTAAGACTCTACATGTAGCGGAGACACCAGAGAGCTACATGGAACATTTGCCTGTGGAACGGGACGAGGTGTTCGGGGCGAGAAAGGTGTCCGTCGATTGCCAATCTGTGTAATTATCTCTTTCAAGAAATTGTGTCAAAGTCCCTCAGCTGTTCATCTATCTCTCAGTCCCCCATCAGCACTCGCAACACCCAGGCCCCCAAGATCTCTCTACATGTTTGTAGCCTGCCATCGACGTGTGATATACCTACCCCCAACTACCGTTCACCAGCTACATCGGCCGAAGATCGGCCTTGCAAACTTGTTACCTCGGATATATCCCGTGGCTGTCGGAGACGCTGTCAGTGCGTCTTGCGCAGGGTGCTCCCGTTGGCCACAAACGCCGCGCAGACTGCCACCGCCGCGATGGCAGTCGACGCTCCGAAAGCGTAGCGGATACCCTCGTAGTATACCTGCCGAGCCTTGAGTTGCACATCCGGGGGCAGATCCCGCAGAGCGTCGACCGAGTGTCGGATTTTGTCAATCATCTAGCCCAAGTCAGCACCAACACATTCCACCCTGCAGCACACGCAAAGAAGGCGGTGTAAAGAAAAGGCCCTACTATCCATTTATCTGGTATCACGCCCAAAGCATCCGGTAAACGGACGCTGAGCGAGGTTTGCACAATGGCAGAGGTGACGGAGACGCCCCAGACGGTGCCGACGGAGCGGATGAGGTACACCGTCGACGCCGAGACCGCGTGGTCTGCAGAAAGCATCAGTAACACGTTTCGGCTATCAACGAGTCCCCGAGCATACCTGCGTGGTCGAAAGAGGCGAGCGTCGTAAACAGAATCGACGGGTACACGATGCCTTGGCCGAGGTTGGCCGGGAAGATGTACACGAGGTACTTCCAGGCACAGTCGGTGAATCCAAACGACGTGACCAAGGCGTTGCCGGCTGTCATAAGAATGGCGCCCCAGCGCATAAGGGGAATCAGCTGTCCCCAGCGAGACATGACGATTCCAGCAACCAAGCCGCCGATTGGCGTAGCCAGCGAGGGGATGGCAAGACGTGCACCGGCTTTCGTGGCCGAGTCGAGCAAAACAACCTGGAAGAACAGGGGGAGCATGAAGAGATACTGCCAAAGTCAGCAGCGGGTTCTGGAATCGAGGTCTCGGAGGCCTACCCCGTACGCCGCCATGCCAACGCAGACATTGGCGATTTGCGTCGCGACGGGCAGTCTCCCCTTGAGCATCCGCAGCGGAATGACAGGAATCGCAGTCGTCGTCGCTTCCACCCGCAGGAAGAGCACAAACAGCAGGACGCTGCCAACCAGCGATGCAACAACCCAGGGGCTGGTCCACGGCAGCTCGTTGCCGCCGAGGCTGAGCCCGACCAGCTGGGCCGATATGGCCACGACGAGCAGCAAGGAGCCGGAAAAGTCGACCTTTTTCCACGTGGCGCCCAAGCCGTCATGGAGCGAGAAGCCGCCCGTCTGGTTCTTCAGCACCAGCCATCCCACGACAAACGCCATGACGGACATGGGGACCTGCACGAGGAAGCACCACCGCCAGCCAATGTGGTCGGCGATGGTGCCCCCAAACGAGGCTCCGGCGATGGCACCGAATCCGAACACGCCGTTTTGCATGGCCTGATACATGCCGCGCTTGCGGAATGGGATCGTGTCCGAGTTGACGATTGTTGCTGTGATGGAGTCACTGGCTGAACAGCACGTCGTGGAGACCGACGACTAACCCATGGTCATGAGCCCGCCGCCGCCGAAGCCCGTCAACGCCCGCATACTGTTGAGAAACACGACATTTCTGGCAACACCGCAGCCAAGACACCCCGCCGCAAAGGCGACGGTGGACGTGAAGAAGCACACGCGCCGGCCGAAAATGTCCGACACTCGGCCATACAGGGGCTGGAACGCAGCGGCGGTGACGAGGTACGAGGTCGTCAGCCAGGACGCGGTGTTGGCCGCGTCAAACTCGGAGCTGATGACGGCGTACGTGGCGGCGGTGATGGTGCCGTCGAAGCCGTTGAGGAAGACGTTGAGCATGAGCGACCTGGATCCAGGTGAAGCCCCGGGGCGGCTTCCATGTGTCGTCGTCTGGCGGCCCGAGTAAGGGCTGGCCTGGGCGCGCGTCCTCGGCGTCGTCGCTCAGTCTCTGCAAGTGGCCGGCATGAGAGTCGTGGGCATCTGTCCAGACCTCGACAACCGAGGCAGGCGCTTCGTCGGGGGGTGGCATGGCTCGTGGAGGAGGAGTCGTGATCTAGGCGGGATTTCAGCAGAGGGCGGTGCGTATGTGCAACGTTCATTCGATCCTCAAGGGCACTGGGGCTAGGAGTCGCAGAGATTACAGTCGTCTTCGATGAAGTCGGGGGGTGCAAAGCACAGACGGAGAATCATGACGATATGATGCCTCCAGCGAATGTCGCCATCGGGGATGACTAACACCGCCAACCAGATCAAGATCATCGCCTTGTGCAACATCAGCCCTTACCAGAGAACCTTGCCCTGGAAAGATCAAGTTGACTTGATCTGCTTGCACCTGCTTTCCATATACTGGGTGCAGGGCGGGATGAAGCAGGATGCCAAGAAGTGGGTGTGGCCATGTAGTGAGAACTGGATAGACGTCTGTAATGAATTCGATGAGACACATGAGATGCTATCCATCCGTGCGAGTCAACTTACGACAACAAACCACATGTACGAATGAGGGAACGTGCTCATCGCCTCCGCTTCACAACCGCGAGCTTCCCCCTGACCGGCACGTTCACATCCCTCCCACTCCCAGCCTTGGGGAATTCCTCCAGCTGCACGCCCTTCCTGAACAGCAAGCAATGGGTCGACCCCCCGAAATGGAACATGCCCAGCTCCTGGCCCTTGTCGACCCTCTGCCCCTCCTTGACCGTAATGTCACACGTGCTCACCTCGTCCATGCCGATGCCGACAAACGCCATCAGCCCAATGTCAGCATTGTCCGCCTCGATGAACACCACCGCCCTCGTCGCCAGCGCAGAGAGAAAGCCCTGGCCATGCTTCAAGCCATCTGGGTCGATGTCCTCCGCGCCGGCTTCACCCAGGCCCTCGAACAGCGGCTCGGCAAAGTACGTGCCCTCGGCGACGAAGGCGCGGCGCACCACGCCGCTCACGGGCGCGTGCCAGCGGTGGTACGACAGCGCCGACAGAAAGGCCTGGTAGACGGTGCCGCCGCCGAAGCCCGCCAGCGCGAGCGGGTCGTGCGCGAGCATGTCGAGCGGCGAGTAGGGCTGGCCCTTGGCGAAGAACTTGTCGCGGAGGTGCACCCCGTGCACGACGTTGTACACCCTCGACTCGCACGCGTTGGCGATGACGGCGGAGTCGTCGGGGGAGGCCACGGGACGGACCGCGTCGTGGACTTTACGGGTGAAGAAGTCTGTTCCCAGTGTGAGTGTCACGTTGTGATGGACGCACGGGGAGTGTCCGGCGCAGCCGAGGGCGTTTGGGCACTCACCATCCCAGGACTTGTAGCCGTGGTGCTTGGCCGACGGGTCGCAGATGTACATTTCCTCAAACTTCATCGACGACTCGTACGGCGCGTTGGCAACCTGCATCAGGTCGCCGAGTGCAGTTCCTCCAAACCAGCCCAGCTTGTGGTCTCCGAGGACCTCTGCCGACTCGGGTGTCTTTACACATCAGGTCATCAACTCATACCTCATCCAGGGCGTCCAGCAACTCACCTGCAAGAACTTGCCCCATTCGTTCAACACCTTCTTGAGCATCCTATTCACATCCGGGTCCAGAAACGCCGCATGTCCACTGCCACTCGTCAGCGCCGTCCCTCCCTCAGCCATCGAGACACCAATCCCAGAGACAGACTCACCTCGCCGTGCCCATCGGATAGTCGAAAATCGCACACATCGGCACCCCCACCACGCCCACGCTCTCCGCCGCGTCCGTCCACTCAGGCGCGCGCGTGACGATGTGGTTCAGCACCTGCAGCATGTGCTCGTAGTCGCGGATCTGCCGCGTGCCCGTCGGGTCCCGCCAGTACGGGTGCTTGCGCGGGACCTCGTCGAACATCTGCACAAAGTACATGTACACCCGCGGCGTCTCCTCGATGAAGCGCTTGAAGTCGGCCAGCGCGGGCGTCAGCTCCGCCGCCGGGTGGGCATCGACGTGGGCAGTGACCCGGCGGAGGTACTCGCGGTGGACGCGGTGGTCCGCGGGCAGCCAGGCGCCGGGTCTTCCCTTTCGTGTTAGAGGTTGACGCAAAGGGCCCATGGACGAGGTTGGCGGAGGGTGCGCTTACTTGTGAATCCGGTACCGGGGAGGGATGTCATGCCCATCGCCGTGTTGGTGAACCATTGTGTCTATCAATCAGTCTCCCGGAGAGCGTCAGCTACAGCAAGTCGGTTTCAGCTCAAGGTTCAACCAAGCTCGGCAGTTGAAAAGAAAGCTGCCGTGCCAGGACGAGCTCTGCCCAGCTACCTATATACAGAACCTCCCGGGCACCAGCAACCGCATCCGGAGCCCGGCACGGAGTGGAGCCTCATCGTCATCGATGATGGAACGCCGACGCCAGCGGACGTCTCCTCTCGTCGGGTATGAGCTCTCCCAGATTAAACCCCGAGCATCCATGTCTCGCATTTCGTATCCAGCCGTGCAACCACCGTTTTGAGCGATGGGTGCTGAGCTGGGATGCACCCCGCTCGTTGCCGCCAGACGATTTGTTTCGATCCCGCTCCATCACAATAGTACGATGCAGTGCAACGTTCTCACAAGGGTGCATCGCATGGTGCCCTGCATGTGCCGTGAGCCCGTGTCCACCGCCGACACTGCCGGCCAGATCCGGGGCCATCCATCCAGACGTCCCGCGTGGAGGCGGCCTCTCGTCATTCGTCACCACACATCAAGCGCACTGGTGCAAAGTAGTACCTCTCGTTGTTCTCGACTACTCCTCCGCCAACTCCCAATCCATCCTCGCTAGAGGGGGTATCTATATCACAATGAGCCTCAGCTCCCACCATTTTCGCGGCACCTGCCAGGGCAGTGGTACCTAATCGCCTGACGAGTCGCAGCACTCTCAGAGTTCAGAAGACAAGTGGATGCCCGTTTTCTCCATCTCACACCAAAACCAAGGCCCTCATCCTGAAAAGTTGATCAAGAAACACCAAGCTGGCTGCCAAGAATGCGCGTGAAAACAGGGGCAGAAGGGAAGTGCGGTCGGGGGAGATCAAAAGCTGAGTTGCATGATTACAATGCATACAAAAACGGCGGGTTCCGGGGAGCCTGAACCGGCATCGAAACGGTTAAGCGGGCACGCGATATCCTGAGCCATGCGATATGAGAATACAGATGCTTGGCCGTGTATCTGCCCTGCGGGTCGTCGTCGCCGTCGTCTGGCTCAGATCCCCGCAACATGGTAAGCTCGACAAAGGAAAGAAGCAATGGGCCGCTAAGCTGACAGTTGGCTGAGATGATGGGGTTAAAGTAACACAATGGCTGAAATCAGGGTTCGGGGTAGTCGATGGTCGTAACGTCGTCAATGGTGGTTGTGAAGAATCGTCGAAATGTCCGTTCAACTGCGTCTCGGTTCCGTTTCCAGCAACAATCCGGGACTTGCTGATTCTTCTGGAATGCAGAGACCACGGGCAAGGTGCGGCCTCACATGACCACGCAGCACCCGCAGCCCCCCTTCTTTTCGTCTTCATGCCGGTCTGGCGTTGCCGGGGTCTTGTGCTGTATCTGAGGCGCGGGCGTCGGCTGCTGCGTCACAGGAGTTCGGGGGCTCGTCATTGGGCTGAGGGGCGGCTTGTCGGAGATCTTGGGCATCGTCGAGTATGAGCCCTGCCGCAGAGTCGGGCTCTTGGCGACGCCTGGCTTGAGTGGCCATTCGTCCGGCTGCGGTTGGTTCTCCTCTTCGACGGGGTTGGTCTTCTCGGGTTCGGGATCGGGTTCGGGTTCCGGCGGCTTCAGGAACTCGTGGTCGTTGAGCGGCCGGAACTCCTTGTCATAGACGTCGCCAAACTTGCCCTCCTTTTCCCACTTTTCCTGCTGAAGCCGTCTCGCCACGGTGGGGAGCAGCTGCTGGTCGGGAGGCAATCGCGGGTCAGGCTTGTACGAGTTGAGCATCCACGGCGGGTCGCCCTCGGGCTGCTTGCTCGCTGCAAAAGGCTCACCTGCCCTGGTGGATGGCCTCGTGCTGGGCGAGTCCTTGATAGGTCCCGATCGCGTCTTTGGGCGCCCGGTGCTTGCGCTGTTCCTGGAAGCAGTCGACGTCTTGCGCGGCGTATTCTTCTTTGGCGACGTATCCGTCACGGATCGCTTCGCGGCCGGTTTTGGCCCAGTGCCGGTGCTCGCCTGGTCGCTGACGGAGAGACTGGCACTTCGAGATCGAGGCTTCGGGTACGATATCATGTCGCCTTCGGGGTTCTCGTTTTGCTTCCGCGCCGCAGGCGCTCCACGTTCCAGGTAGTCCACGGGAATGGGCGCAGGGCTCGTCTTGGCCACCGGGATGCGAGATCCCCCCTTGGCGCCGTTGGAGGCAAAGTAGGCGTTTGCCTCCTCCTCGGCAATCTCCTCTGGCGTCCTCAGATCCCAGAGGGGCGTCGTCGGCTCCGCAGCTGCCATCGTCGGCTCCGCAGCTGCCATCGTCGGCTCCGCGGCTACCATCGTCGGCTCCGCGGCTGGCACTGCCAGCTGCTCCAAGGTCGCAGAGTCCTTCCTGAGTCGAGCATTGCCCACGTCGGTGGGTCGACTGCTGCCCATGTCGGTGGAATCGCCCCCCCGGGTGAGGCGGCTCTGGCTCCGCTCTCGCCTCTGCTTGCTGGGGGCTCTGGTTCTGGGGACGAAGAGGCCCGCAGCTTGAAGCTCCTCGCTCTCAATCTTGGCCAGCTTGTCGCGGTGGATCCATTTCGAGTCGTCCTCGAACCCCAGGGTCTGGTGTATCGGCCGTTTGCGCTCGTCTCCCATGCTATTCTGCTGGCCGTGCATGAGCCAATCGGAGGAACCTGCGCGTCCCGTCTTGGGCTCAATAGCCAGCGGCGGAGACAGAACACGGTCTTCTGCGGGCTTGTCCCACCGCGCTCCGCTCAGGTTATCGACCGAGTGCATCTTGCGGGCAGGCAAGTCGAAGCCGTGGTGGTTGTTGGAGGGTTGGTACGAAGACGACAGGACGTTGCCGTTTTGCGAGCCAAAGGGACTTCTGTGCGTTTGCTCGAGACGCGCAGCCGAGCCAGTCTTGTCCTGAATCGCGTTCTGCAAACAATGCGGTCAATGGCTATTCACCCGTGCTGCGGACCCGTGTTGCGGACCGGTGCGGAGCAGGACAGCCGCCGGACCGTGTCCCTGGTGCCAACGCTCGCGCGGCAACTCACCTCGAATTGGACGCCAGTATATTCCCACGGCGCCTCCTCCCCATGGCTGCTGCTCGGAGGCGTCAGGGCCGTTGCAGCCGTTGGAGCTGACGACATGGCAGCCATGGCGATGGCGTCGGCGGTTGGGGCCCCCGGTGCCCCTTAATGCGTGATGTTCTGTTCGCGGAGGCGGCTGCAATTGTCGCGAATAGGAGGCAAGGAGTGGCGGGTGACAACGGCGAGCAAGCCCGACGGGAAGGAACCGCAAGGGTGCTGCCCACGATTGGGTTCGGATGGAAGGGGAAAATGCGCTCGCCAGCACCGGTTCACGTCGATTGCGGCCGTCGTGCGTCCGTGATGCTTGGGATTGGAGGCTGGGATTGGATCGCCGGGCGGCGAGCGAGGAGCAGCTGGCCAGGGGCGCAATTTCGCGGCTGATGGACGCGATAGGCGAGCAACCGATCCGGCCGCGGCCAGTAAATGAGTGAATGGAATCGGCGCGGGAGAAGCCGACGAAGCTGTCGACACGTCGCGGCGAAAGAAAAGGCCAGAGGAATTGGGGTTGGAGGAGAGGAGGCGAGCCTGGGAGGAGAGACAGACCGGGACAGGGAGTCGAGGTGCTGAGGTGTCGGGAGCTGCTGGAATTTTGGAGAGGCTGGTGCTGCCCTCTTGCCGCCCGTCCAGCTGTCAGTGCCGCGCAGCGGTTGGCTGCCCCGTGCCCACAGGGCGTGGAGCGCTGCGCGGGGAGCTTCTTGGTGGCGCGTCGGGAGCTCGTCAGTGGCCCCAGCGCTAATGAGGTCGCTGGCTGGGCCCGTGGGACTTGGGACGGCTCCTCCACTGGGGGCGCCTCCCGGGACTGGACCTGCGCCCGGCTCACTTGGCCGTGTTGCATCGATGTAAAGTGTGGTCACTTTCGTTCATGGAGCCTCTGCCGTTGACGGGCCAGTGTCGAGGAATAGCCAGGGTTTGCCGTACACAATGACTCGATGAGAGGTCACCCGTGTGAGTGGTGGGTAACCTCCGTGGGTAACCTTGGAAACTCCCTGTCGACGGTGGTTGGGCAGCGCGCTCACGCCCACGGGCTCATTGTTTCTTTTTTTTTTTTTATGCGCTGCGTCGCGTGGCTCTCGCTCCGAGCATCCCTATTCCGGTCTTGATGGCCGTTTACGCAGTCTTCGTCCGTTGTTCCACCTGGCTTGCGGCCACCGCGGAGCGCACGTTATCACGTATGAAGAAATGACCTTGTAATGAGTCCAGAAGGCCCCCATCATCACCGCGACGTTTCTGCTACATGCCCTGGCCAGCCAGCGCGCGTCCGAGTACCTTACCTAGGTAAACTAGGTACCTACCAGAGCCACAGCTGCTTCGTCGAGACCATAAAAGGCAATCATCCCCTTGACTTTGCCGCCGCCCAGCTTCGACGGCAAGTGGTTCGTGCAAAGCAATAACGCGCGGGCCGTCTCCGTTCATGCACTGGTCTCCTCCGCGTCTGAGATGCGTGTGAGATTGGTGATTGTCTGGGATGAGGCCAGGGAGCCCAACCTGTGCCCGCCCAACTACCAGCGCAATGCGGCTTAGTGGCATCGATACTCATCTCGCCTCTCCCGGTCCAGCAGATCCATCAGGCAATTTCCGTGCGGTTCAACCGTTCAAGTCCCGCGAGATAAATCATAAAGGTGGCAGAGACATTGGCTTGGCCGTATGCTAGGTCCATGTGTTAGCTTAGCTTAGACGGGCACAGACCGTTGTCCAGGCCAAGAGCTCGACATGATTGATGCCAGCTGCCAGCTATTGCTAGTCCGTATGGACTACGGACTACAAAACAATCATTGTGTTCCCCATCTCCTCCTCCTTGGTCTGATAGGTATCACGCTTCACATCTTGCGTACCCGTCAAGGTGCATGAACCCGCAGGGACCAACGATACTGACAAAGCCAGGTTTCTCACTCAAGGCCATAACTCATCCAGATGAGAATAATCTGCAGGCGAGTTCAGGATCATGGCACGTCGTCGTCCGGTGCCGACAATCAAGTGCTACCCTAGACTTCAGGTTTCCTGAAATATGCCGCCAGCCCTCCGTTTGCCGCGTCCGCAACCCCTGAACCCCGACGCGGAAAATCGTCAGACTCGACTCTCCACGCTTCACATAACAACTCCTGGATGACGCCCGGCAATACGGACTACATTCTTGCCTGCCCCCGCAAAAATGGCGTCGCTACTGACACTGCCGCGAAACGCGTGATCAAACCATCCGCGAAGTCATCCTCACTCCGCGCAGAGCCCAAGCTCGCCCTCAATCGGCCAGGACACGGTCCTTCTTCGCAACCGGCTCGACGCCATCTGGACTCACACAACGGACGTCTACGTCGAAAAAGACCAGTTCCGCCACGCCCTGGTGCCCCTGCCCCGGACGAACCGCTAACTGTGCGAGGAGACGCAAGAGGTCGTCGCCAAGCTCGATGCCCTGCCGTACGTCCTCGACGCATGGCCGTCAAGCAAACCTGGCTCTCGTTTTCCGTGCTGGGATGTCGACGGCACCACCAAGACGTTCTGGAATATCATCGTCTTCTTCAGCGCGTACATCCTGAACACGATGCGCAATTCGACGTTCCCCCAACAGGCATCTTCGAGTCGAACAGGCGGACGTCAACGCTAGACGTTGCCGATCAGGGCGCGGAGCCTTAAATTGAGCGCCCCGGCTGCCGCTTCAAGACCATCGCCCTGTGCACGCTCAAGGACGTCATTATTGATGTTTTGCACGCTGCCGCCGACGCAGACGCCAGCGCCAGTCGCCCGCAGTAGCATCGCGTCTCCCGCGACGCGTTCGGCCAACTCAGTCTTCGCAAGAGGCGGCCGGAGGCTGGCCGAAGCCTCGGGGCGAAGCCAGCCCGAAAGTCAGGTCCGCGCACAAAGTCGCCATGCCCATGCGGCACGCCGATCAAGGGCATGGACCCCTTCCGGCTCTACGGCGAGCTGTGGCGCAAGAACACGGGCGACTTTGACATCCGCGTCGCCGGCAAGCGCTCGTACGCGTTCGACGGGACGCAAGTGTTCTGCAACACGCCGGCGCGCGCCAGGAACGACAAGGCGATTGTGAAGAGCAGGAAAGACAGCGGCATATGGAACGGAAACGTTTAGGCGACTCAAGCGATAGCGGTTTCCGGACTCCGAGGACGATGAGTGAGTCTGAGGATGAGAGGGCGACTGGAGGCCTGGCTGGATATGCGCAGCCATAACGCGCCTCGATCTGCCGTATATGTAAAGCTCTTCTCCCCAAATGGAATGCCGCTACGTCGTACGTTCATGCTTTTGTGACTAGTGTACTTGTGTTGTCGCGAGTTTTGATAGCATCCGGAGGTCGTATCCCTTTTGTTGTGCGTAGGCCCAAATGATGGATGGCGTTGTCTGGCCTCCACGCCAACAGCCGCATCCCAAGTCCCACCTCCAGCTTACAACATCATCAGATGAAAAGCTGAAATACCACAGAATACGCATCCCATCCCCAGCAACTCCCATCCAGAAGAAACCTGTGTTCCGACCCGCGGCCAACGCATGACGACAGTGTCTTCTCCGCCATGCCAGAGGATACTTGTGGCATCAACGCCGCCCACCCCACTCGCCGTGTCTGAGACGGCTCGCGCATGGGCTGTTCGGCTCATTCCTGACGACGCCTGCGAGACCGCGGCGCCGGTTTCGAGTCGGCGGTGAAACAAGTGACGAAAGACGGCTCGGCGGTGATGGCGGCGCCGAGGCTGCGGCGGACGAGGATCGTCTGCATCTCGGATACGCACAACTGCAGCGTTGGACTCCCGAAAGGGGACGTCCTTGTTCATGCCGGCGACCTCACCAACCAGGGCAGCTATTCAGAGGTGAGCTCCACAGACAATGAAGAGGAGCACAAGACTAATGCCTCGCTACAGCTGTCAAAAACGGTCAGATGGCTCGAAGCCGCCGACTTTGAAGCCAAGATTGTCATCGCTGGTAGCGCCTCCGCCAGATGACGACGCTCGAGCACAGTCTAACGCCTTGATATAGGGAACCACGACCTCACGCTGGACTCTGCCTTTTACAACGACCACGGGCCCTCCTTTCACAACCAAAACCCGCAGTCCCCAGAGGCCTGCCTCTCGCTCTTGACCGCCTCCCCGTCCATAACCTACCTCTCGCACGCCTCCGCCACCATCCGCCTCGCATCGCCCGCCGGGCCACACACCGAGTTCACCGTCTTCGGCTCCCCGTACTCGCCCCGCCACGGCCTCTGGGCATTCTCCTACGACGCGCCGCAGGACCCGGCCGGCGGCCTGACCGCGCTGTGGGAGCGCATCCCGCTGGCGACGGACGTCGTGGTGACGCACACGCCGCCGCGGACGCACCGCGACGAGACGGACGAGCACCGCGCCGCGGGCTGCGAGGCGCTCAGGCGGGCGCTGTGGCGGGTGCGGCCCAGG
>PKSG01000162.1:0-21355 GCA_002916505.1 Tolypocladium paradoxum
GGCGCGAGGCGCAGGCGCGTGCTCGCGAGGCGCGCGGCGGGGCGGAGGGACGAGGCCATGGCTGTCGCGCGGCGTCGGTCAACGGATGCGTGATGCAAGTGTGTCGGACGGATGGCGCTTCTTGGTTGGGGTGTGGAGAGCTGCAGGTTGGAGGTTGGATGCGTGCGTGCCCGCAGTGGCCGACTTGGATCTTGATACTAGCCGCTCCCGGTGCCGACGCCGCACGCCGGGGGGTGGCGGGAGCATCCGTGTGCGTCGCCGCAACGCTCGTGAGACACGACACCCACGATTAAACAAGCCTTCTCAGACAAGACCTAACATGCCTTTCGGCTGTGCTATTTCATTCTGGCTTTCAATTCCCCGGCTGCTCCTACTGTTCAACGAGCAGCGGTGCTTGGAAAAGGGGCTTGTATCCCCCGACACTCGACAGCACATGCAACATGCGTGATATCAAGGTTCTCGTATTAATGCTTATCCAGGCCGCCCATGCGTCAACGCGCAATGCTAGACTCCAAATAGGCCCGGCCCTCCTCCTTTTATTTGTTTCCCGCCATCCCGATTGTTCATCATGATGTACAAACGCCAGCATGTCCAGATGCCATTCCGCTCCCGTCACCAACCCAATACAGAAAGCCGCATCATACAGCGCTTGCCGCCCCTTCTCACATCATCCCGGATCGCGTCTTCGCAGGCAGGGGTAGAAGCAGAGAGGCGTCCAGGTCCCCAGCACATCTAGATCAGGTGCTTGGAGCGGAAGTAGGCGCGCAGGTACATAATCTGCCAGGCCCACAGGCCGATGAGCAGCCAGGTCGTGCCGATGCCGAACCACTTGACGCGCGTGTTGGTGCTCTCGTTGGTGTCGCGCAGCTTCTGCTCGCGGGAGCGCAGGTACTCCATGTCGCGCACGATCTCGGCCGTCAGCTCCTCGACGCGGCGCAGCTCCGCCTCGACGGGCTTGAGCTTCTCCGTCGCCTGGATGGCGTTCCAGTCCTTGGCGTCGGCGCCGATGTCGATGTCGAGCTCGACGTGGCGGTAGGGGGGGTTGGGGCGGCGGGCTAGAGGTGTCAAGTCAGCATGTGCTACCGAGCCGCGGGGGCGAGAAGCTTCAACGCACAGCCAGTCTGGATGTTCTCGAAGCAGACGTCAAAGGCCGCGTCCGCGTGCGACGTAAAGACCGACCGCGACTCGCCGACAACGTCCCTCGGCTTGGCGTACTCGTTGCCCAGAGCATCGCGAATCTATTGCCCGTTGTCAGCCCAAGGTCCCAATGCCCCATGACCCTGCAGGACCGGCGGCAGAACGCACGTGAATGTTGACCATCATGCCATCACCCTTGAACCCGTCCACCGTCGCCGTCACCACCACCAGCGTCTCCTGCCCGACAAAGTTGCGGATGCACCTCTCCTTGTTGTGGCTCTCGGAGCCCGAGTGCGCCGCCAGCTCAAACTTGAGCGCGTCCGCCGCGCAGGCGAGCAGCAGCAGGCCGCAGAGCCATTGCAGGGGCGAGCGTTGCGGTGCCATGGCTGTCGTGGATGTTGCGTTGCGGTGCCGTGCAGGGGAGCGTGGGTGCTGCGTCTGGCCAGAAAGGAGGGCAGACAGTCGGGCTTTAACTGCAAGGTGTCGCGTTTGGCTGCTGCAGTTCCACGCCGGTAAGCAGCAGACAGGGGCCCGCCAATCAGGGCGGGCTTGGCACGGACCATTCCTGGCGGCGCTGGTGGAGGGTCACGTGCGCGGCAGCCTCGTCGAGTCTCGCAGAGCCGCAGCAGCTGGTCGCCGCGACGAGGCTCCAGCCTTCAACCTCACCACCCACCCGCACATCCTCACGTCTTCACACCACCGCATCGCGCGCTCGCAACGCAGAATCTTGCCGGCGAACAGCCAAGCCCCGTCGCCAAGATGCCCAAGTGTACGCTCCCCTGCCCCTCTCCCTGCTAACCCGCGTTGCGTCGGCTAATTCTGTCAATAGTCTTCTGTAAGCTTCCTCCCCGCGAACCTCGCTCTCGCGAACCGAACCTCGAGCCTCGCGCAGCTTGCTAACCGCGATCCCCACAGGCGACTACTGCGACGTGTACCTCACGCACGACTCCCTCAGCGTGCGCAAGGCACACAACAGCGGACGAAACCACCTGCGCAATGTGGTAGACTACTACCAGCGTGAGCTCTTCCTCCACCCTCGTCTCCCCAGACGCCTGCGCGCATGCACCTGCTGACCCGCTCCCAGAAATCGGCCACGAAAAGGCCCAGTCGGTCATCGACTCCATCACCTCGTCCTATGCCGCCGAGGGCCAGGCCCACGCGAACCCAATGCTCCCGCAGAACCAGCCCGGCGCCCGCGGCTTCGGTGCGCCGCCGCCCTTCCCGGGCTTCCCTGGTGGCACGTCTCTCTCCCTGCATGTGCGGCCCAAGGAAGACGAAGAAGTTGAGCTAACTGAAGATGATTCAGGCGCCGCCCCGCCTCCGTTCCCTGGCATGCCTGGTGCTCCCCCCAGCCAGTTCCCTCCCGGCCTTGCTCGTACGTTTTTCTGCCAAAACACTCTCCTCCTCACATGAGTCCTCCGCTAACCAGACTGCAGCTCCTCCTGGCGCCGCCGGTCGAGGCATGCCTCCCATCCCGCCTTTCCCTGGCGCTCCTGGGCCTAACGGCATGCCTCCCATGCCTCCCAACGGCCTCCCCTTCTCGCCTCCCCCGGGCGGCTTCCCGCCGTTCCCCATCCCAGGTGCCGCCGGTGCCCCTGGCGCTCCTCCACCATTCCCCGGCATGCCGGGCATGCCCCCTCCTGGGCAGAACTTCGCTCCCGGAGCTGGCCCACCTCCCTCTTACCAGCAGGGCTCCCCTGCCCCTGGCCAGGAGAGACGCTAGATTTCCGCCGTCCATCATGATGCGAATGGCGTCTTAAAATCTTTTGTTTTTAAACGGCAGCATTTGGAGGCGAAGGCGGCGTTCAGGTCGGAAAACTGGTTTGATGGCACGAATACAGGGAACGGGATTCAGAGGAACTAGTTCACCTAGATTGCTTGGCTTTCTACCGAGTACACACTCGCGCAACGTAACATGAAGCATTTGCAAGCACATCCTTTCGCGTCTTCTCCCCAACAGTGAACAGGCAATGGAATGTTCAAAGCCACACGCGGCAACGGAGCAAGTCAACTTGCGGTTACAACTCGCGAGCAACGGCGTCTATAGTACACAAAGCACATGGGGCCTCCCCGCCACTCTCTCACGCTGAGCAAACTGTGCGCCCGTGCAAACAAGACCAGGCAACCCAAATCTCCCGCAGGTCATGTCCTCCACATGAACGACAAAAAACGCCCAGATGCCAAAGATGCCCACGCTCAAATCTACACATCACATAAGCGGCCGTCAAAAAGTAAACGTAATCGTAAAAAGCCGTCTCGTCGTTGCAGTGGTGGCCCGCATCTCGTTTCTCGTTTCGTGTACCTCGTTTCGTCCCCTTTCTTTCGGCCTCCCGCCGCCGTAGTGGTATCGATAGTTTGCACTTTCCATTTCTGTCGTATCAGCAGACTCAGAACCAAAAGACTCGTCGCGCGTTAAATGAGTGCGCTGCTGTCATATCGCCGGTTCCTTGCACTCATCGGCTTAATCACTTCCTCAACGCCGTCGCGAACCTCCGTCGGGGCACTTATCATCTGGCGGAGCTCCTGCGTCCGCTTCTCTCGTCGCTTTTCGCTCAGCCTACGCGGCAGGTCTTGTATGCCTTCCAGTCGGCTACTAATCGAGGAGCGCCGCACCTTCTCCTTGCTCGATCGCCGTCGTATGCTATGGCCGCGCCAGAAGCTTCGTCGCATGCCTTCGTCCGATGCAGCCGACGGTCCTCGTCGCATGCTCTCGCGCTTCCTCAAAGACTCGGCGCTGGTTCGATGGCGCATCACCCTCAGATTCCCACTAGGAGTCCGTCTGATGGTGCGCCGCTCCGGCCCCTGTATGTTATCGGCGGGATAGTACTCGTCGCGGATGGGCATGATGGCAAAGGTTCGCTTCATCCTTGCGCTGAGGCTCCTGTTGGGCATGCGTGGTCGATTATCTATAGGCGGGTACCTGTAAACCTCGTCTTCGGTGTCATGATCACTGTGGCTACAGTTGCCATCACACTCGAATCTCTCATCGTCAGACCACTGCGGGCGCCAATAAGGGTGAAGTTTATCCTGGTCGGCTGGCTTGTCCTCTTTTCGAGGATACGCTGCATCCTTGTCTGGATCAAACCCTTTCCCTGTGGCCGCCGCAGAGAAGTAGCGCACGTTTCGTGACAGCGAAAAGGTCCTCGTCAGAATACCAGGGGCCTTCGACGCCGTCGGCGGGTAGTCAATAGAATGGCGGCGCCGACTGAGTGCCCTTCTCACGATAGAACGACGGCGTGGGGGCTTCTCCCCAGTCGCCTCAAAGTAATTTCCTAGCTGCATGTGCGTTTCGTCGGCCGGAGTCAGGCCAGATGATGGAGTGGCTGGGATGAAGTTGATCGCGGGTGGGTGTGTCGGTGGCTTCGGAGGTGGTCGAGGGTTCCGGAGGGGTGAGTCGACTTCGTCCGAAGAGCCATGCTGCTGAGGTGGCGTCACAGGTCCACCATCGGGGCTCGTCGTCGTGATCTTCGGTGGTACGGATGATTCTTCGGCTTCCGCCTCCTTGTTGGACGTGTCGGATGCCTCCGATGGCTTTGCCGAATGATTGACCACGAGAACCGAGGAGTTCTGATGGGGGTACATGTGAACGGCCAAAGCTTCAGAAACCTCTGGCGCCGTACCGGTGGTCTCGAACGAGGCAATGGAAAATGGCGTGTTTCTGGATGAATATCTCTTCGACGAGGCTGCGTCATCATGCCGGCCCAGGCCATGAAAATCTTGAGTCTCCTCCCTCTCAAAGCGGCCGGAGATGGAAACAGGGGATTGAATGACCATTTCTGGCATAAGGCTGGGCCCAAGTTCAGGGGCGCGTGTCGTTGCTTGTTCCGGAGCGCGGACGGGTGGATGTTGTAAATTATTCAATGCTCTGAGGCTGTCCGCGGTCAAAGACCCAGCTCGCGAAGCGTTGCGACTGGTAGGAGCCGAGAGGGATGACGACCGTGCTGGAATGGTAGGCGGGAAGTCCATCGTCCTTTGCTCCAGGGGATCTGATTCCGACGGAGCTTGGCTTCGGCCTCGCCGCGGCCGGCGTTCGAACACAGGCGCAACATCCTTGCTAGGAGACATGTCTTGAGGAGTAGATCCAACACTCAAGGTCCTCTTCGACCATCTGCTAGACGTCGACCGAAGTGAAGGCTCCTTGCTAGATTTAGCTTTGCTCGAAGACCGTCGGTCCGGGACAACGATAACAGGGATGCCGCCATTCTTCCACACTTCGCGTCTTGCCCGCCCGCTTGATATGGAGTTCGTGGTCGTGTTTGAGGCGTAGCTGTCATGCCGGTGGCTAGTTTCGGGACGCTGCTTGGCGGCGGGTAGCGACTTGGTGAGCTGGTTCACGCCGGCGCCCTTCATGGCTGACTCTGGCTGGCCGGGGCTGGGCTCTCGCAAGGTCCTTTGCTTCCGGACATGCCTAAGGGTTCTCCGCCTTTGGGGAGGGGCATCTACCAGAATAGCTTCGACAATTGTAGACGGGTCGGACTTCATGGAATGCCCCGACGACCTTCGAGTACCCACATGGACCGAGGGCTCCGAGTTCGAGGGGCCAGTAGGTCCACGGCTTCGATCGGAAGTGCGTTTGGGCGACGAGTTCAGCGCAGCTACCTCGCGGAGAGACATTTGGCGGACAGCCTTGGTCGCATTCGTTGGAACCACCATGTTATCCTCGAGGATTCCGTTGTGTCCGCTCTGCTGGGGGGTTTCTGGGCCGCCGGGGCCTGCGAGCCTCTTTCTTATTGTAACGACCCTTTGCAAGTTGTCATCCCATTCTTGCTCAACGTCACTTGGCGAGCCCCAGTCCCCGTCGAACTTGCCGAATTCTCCTCTAGTGCGTGGGGTGTAGGTATCTACCGGCGCAAGTTCTAGCCGCTCCAGAGCTAGATCTAGAGCTTGAGGCTGGATGGTTCGGCTGCTCTTGGCGTCGGGGATCTGAAGGACCGTCGTCCGAGAGGTCGTCGCTGAACCCAAAGTCGGTCGCACAGTAGACTTGCCGCCTTCGTCTTCGGACGACAACGGCTCTTCTCTTGCGGTTTTGAAGGACTCGGTGCGGGAATCGGTCACTGCGGTTCTTGAAGGGCCGCGATCCAAGACAGACGGGCGCGGAGCCCGTGGGCGAGTTGCGGGCCCTGGCGGCGTCACGTCCGGAGTCGGGGGGTTTCGCTGATCGGGAGGAGTTGCGGTCGGTCGCCGGATTGTGCGTTGGGGGGTTTGTAAACCGCTGTCAGCAATCGTTGGGCTCGAAGGCAGGGCAGAATGGCTGCTTGAAGAGTTTCTGGAGTGATTTGGTGGCGTCGGAGGCAGGTCTGGACCTGCGCCTATCCTCCTCGACTCATGCTTGAGGGTCCGGGGGCTCGAGGGCTGGGAGCCAGAGAGGTTTCCGGAGGGCGAAGTGTCTATGATGAGATCGTACCTGGCCGGGATGGACCGAGTATCGTCGAGGCCTCGATCGTTCCGCGGCCGAGGCAGGACCTTGTGCTTCTTGAACTGACGCTGCGATGCGAGGCCGGCGTTGAGCGGGCCAAGACCGTATTCAGGTGGAGGTACCATCATTGGCGCAGGAATGACGGCAGTGGTTGCAAGCATGCTCGAGGAGGAGAGGCTGGGCATGAGCGTGAAACCGAGCGTGTCGTGGGCTATTTGGTGGCGGCGCGCTTGAAACAGGGGATGCTGTGCATGCTGGACAAGGACTCGTCGGGGTCGGCGGCTCCATTCAATTGGAGCACGTCGAGATACAGCGCAGTCGTCGACGATGGAGAGCGGGAGACGCTGCAGACGAGGCGGCGCTTGAGTGCGACAGGGCTAAATGGGGATGCAAGACATGCGGGCAAGTAAGTTTGCTGTTGATTGTCGGTGGGAGCGTCTGGGTGAGTTGGCGATGGCGATAGAGAGCCAGCGAGACGGAACGTCGGGTGGGGAAGAGCCGCGAGGGGCCCGAGAGGGCGATGACTCGATGAGTCTGAGATGCTGCACAGCGCCAGGCGCGGATCGGCGCAGTGACGTGACGTGACAGACGGCAGCCAGCGAGGCAGCGAGGCAGCGCTCCGGTTCTTGCGCGATCAAGTGTCGTCGAGGGCGTCGCTGGTGTCGCAGATTTGCAGCGGAGGAGAGAAGCTGAGAAGAAAGGCGGCTGGGAGGATGGAAGCAAGGCCAAGGCCACCAGCCTGGGGAGAGGCGCAAGGTCGGGTTCGTTCTTTCCTGGGCCCGCCCGTCGTGATTGGGGGAGTGACGCAACCGTCTCCGAGGAAGGGAAGGGAGCTAGGGAGGGACGGCCGGAACCTGAGGCACCTACGAGGAGGGAAGGGAATGGCGGAGCGGGCCTAGGCCGTGCCGTGGGCGATAGCTACGAGTACAGTGGTGCTCTCCGTAGCAAGCAACCCACAAGAAGGTTTACGCCAGAGCGGGACGGGACGGGCTGTGAAAATCATTGGATTGGAAGGGGACAGAGAAGCCAAGGAATGAAGCGTCAAGGGAGCCAAGACAGGGATGGCGGCGCAACAATGCCGTCGCGACAAAGGAAGCCGCCTCGAATCTTCGTAACAGATGCTTTTAGTGCACGTCACTGCTGCACGTCGATGCGCGCAAGTTGGTGGCGGACCAAGCCAGTAAGCAGATATGCCATGACACACGGACTGTGTTAAAAATATATGGGCCTCGAATACATGCAGCTATCGGCCCACTTGCTTGCGCCGTTTCAACTCACACCATGCACGCCACTAGCCACAAGACGTGGACCAGGCGGCGCACGCAACGTCTGTTTGTTAGCGCTGCAGAGATGCACATGTGTCGGCGTTCAAACGACACCAGCAGAACCTGACGCGACGACGAGTACGCCAGATATGGCTCTGCGGACGGACGTGGTGCGGCCAAGGCACGTTACCACGCCCAGCAGCATGCATCTGGCCCCCTCATCACGACCTCCTCCCCCGCCCCTCCTTTTCGGTGCATGGCGCTGCAGGACATGCAGACCAGTCACGTTGCCAGAAGGACACGAGGCCGCCTGTCCCTTTGCTTGGACACGGTCCTTCTCGAAGCGAATCAGATGCCGAGTGCCGATTTGCGAGTGCTTGGCGGACGTCGACGAAGCATTAGACTGCTGCAAGCTGCATCGAGTCCTCCCTTGTCAGTGGCAGGGTCGCGCCATTAGGCTTAGCCGCGTTGCCGCTCTTACTCATTCCCAAAATGGCCCTTGGCGCTGTGCTTCGTAAGACCACACCACAGTCGCTCGTACCTTTACCGTACCTTACGAGTGCCAGAGCCACTGCTGGCACAGCGCAGCTACTCATGATTGATTCGACTGGTGCTACCAAGTACGTGCGCTTGGGGCTTCATTTGGGAGGCCCCATGCCATCAGGCATCTGTCTCATCTCCACATTCTTTCACGACAGCCGGCGACATCCGTCCACCGGACGCTCTGCACCGGCACGGCGTAACATATACGTACCGTTACGAAATATGGATTTCAAGAGATTAAATAACGGTATACAGGGCAATACAAACGCTATGGGCTAGAGGTACGAGGGACAGACAAAGGACTGTATTGCTGTGTGCGACTGATGATGGCCTGGTCACATGCAAACGGATGCAGATGCCCCTTCCATGTCCATTTACAACGAGACCTTGTTTGGTCGTCTTCTGTTTCCTACCACATGTTCTATTCTTCCAACCCAACGACGCGGCAGCCTTCATTGCAGGACACTCAAGGAGCACGGCAAGGGGTCCATCGGCTAGGAGTACGAGTATGGCCACCTGGGGCTGCGGCAGAGCGACGAAGCACCGAGAAATAGGAGAGAATTTGAAGCCTCTGAGTGGAAGGGGAGCTTGATCGAGAACGTACGCAACACCTGCGCCCAACCGCATACCCAACCCTCGTTCTTGAGTTGCGACTCAAGAACCACCACACCGCTTTGCTCACGGATCCCCCGTCGCCCCATCATTACCAAAAAGCAAGGTGGTAGGTTTCCTCAACCATCGCACCGTGGTCCATAACCAGGAAGTTGAGCCCCTGTCTTCTCCATCATCATACCGGATGTTTCCATCTTCGAAGGCTTGCTCATTCCGGCGGCTGCGACAGCCATACAGTGTCAGGCCCCTCAGCAGGGTCACCAGCCGTCGAATGATGCCTATCCGCCCAATCTATGATGTTATCCAACCTGCGGCACTTGTGCTGTGTGCTGAAATCTGGGTAGAGCCCATATTCCTTGACCCAGTAATACGTGACAATGCCGGCGTCGCCGTGGCAAATCAGGGCCTGGCGCAGCATATCGATGCAGTGGTCGACATGCTTCCGGAGGATCACCTCGCTGTCGGTGAATTCGGCCGGTCTGTTTTCCGGACGGTCGTAGTAGTCTCGGTATGTGTACATGCGAAGGAGATTCTGACGACTGGCAGTCAGTCACCTGAGGGAGAGAAGACGGTGTGCCGCGAGGGAAGGCTTACGAGACAGTGCAGGTGGTGGAAAACTTCTATGCCGACAAAGTACTTGCCTCCTGGCTCTTGCTCTTCCGTGTACTTGACGGCTATGCGAGACTTGCCGATGCGATCTAGCACATCACCGGTAACTACCGAATTGTTCACTATCAATTGGTCCAAGTTAGTAGCTCTTTTCGTTGCCATGACATAACCCAAGACGGACAGGGACTCACTGTGCGTGATATATGCCCATGCTTCGTCCAGGTCCTTGTTTGGCGTCCCTTTGTAAATGCTCTTGTGCTCAAGTGCGCCCTGAAACATGACATGTTCATACTCAATGGCACCGGAATCAGGTTCCAGAAGGGGAGCTAGCAATGTCAGCTCTTCTGTTATTTTCACCCAACAGCTCGTCAACGGGGCTTACAGTATAAAGACGTTTTGGCAGCGCATTCCTGCTCCGTGTATGCTCTGCATTCGCCTCGTCTGGAGTAGTTCAGCATGACCAGCGTGGCCACGAGAAGTGTCGTATTGATCACTGTGAGAGCGATGAACCCAAGCTTCGCCCAAGACTTTGAGCGAGTAGGGGACTTTAGGAAGCCATGTAACAAGGACTTGTCGGGCTCGTCATTGGGAAGGGACTCGGAACTCTTCGACAACGGCGAGTCCGAGTACAGTCGCCCATAGTCTGCTCGTTCCTTTGATCCCACGCCCATGTTTGAAAGGACCCAATGCCGGCGTAAGACGTTGCGGATCATAAACGGAAATAAGATTGCAGAAACAGAGGTAGGGGATGGGGATGAGAAGAAGAAGTCGAACGGATACGTTGGTAAATTGCAACCGCCCAGGCCTGTTTAAGCATGGCACCTTGACCCGAGATTCCTCTTGAAGAGGGGAAGGGACGGGGAAACTCCGCAGCCGCGAAACCGGGGAGTTCTCATACGTTCTCGGGAGGACCAACAAGGAATGCCGTTCAACGTATCCTCCTCGTTATCATGCTGCGGCCGTAGCATTTGCTCATGTCAGACGAGCCCGGAGATTGCCACAAGCGGCCCGCGCAATGTATCGAATGTGGCCCAATCACGGGAGTTTCCTGCCGCAAATACGAACATGCAATGGCACCCTGCTTGCATCAAGGTGGTTCAACAGCATTAAATCACGTCTTCTGTGAAACATTCTGCCGATGCTGGAGCCTGATAATGCAAGAACATTTGAGACATGAGACTCGTCATCATCGGCTGTTATCTCGGATGTTTCTTGCCTTGGGAATACGTTAAAGAGGAAGGTGGTAGTTTTCTCTTTGCTGCCGTGCAACACAGCGTCATTCCGGCTGTAATGTTTTTTGCTGCGGCCGTACCATCTCACGTCGGCGCCGAATACCTACAGAGAGATCTCGGGACAAGGTCTGGACTTGTCTCATCTCGTGCAACACAGGTCTAAATTCCGCATGGCGGTGGGCAGGTACGTAGAATCCTAGGTCGGTTGCCCAATACGGACTTGGGTTGGAGACGGGGAAGAACATAAGATGGCTGCAATCTTGCTCTCCCGGCTGTTTCGTTTTCAAAACTCTTCAGAGGTTCAACAACTCAGCACAACAATACGATCGTCTTATACTCCTTCCAATTGTCAAACAAACCCATCTGCAAGCCAAAATGCACTTGATCAAGTTCTCCGTCCTCCTTGGCGCATTCACCTCGGCCGTCACGGCTCTCGCGATTGAGGCGAGGGACGCCAATCCGATTGACGACAAAACCCCTGTTGAGGCGAGGGCCGGAAAGGAGAAATACGCCAAGTACGAGGCTCTCAAGGAACGCGACGGAAAACAAAAGTACGCCAAGTACGAGGCTCTCGAGGCACGCGACGGAAAACAAAAGTACGCCAAGTATGATGCTCTCGAGGCGAGGGCTGGCAAGGAAAAGTACGCCAAGTACGATACTCTCAAGGAAAGGGCTGGCAAGGAAAAGTACGCCACGTACGACGCTTCTGAGTAGAGAGACTCGCTACAGCCAAGCACGCAAAGAGGTGACGCCGCAGCAGAGGGACTGAGCGATGGATGGCGAGGGACCGTCTTTACCGGCTGCAACTGCCAACCGTTGTCACTCTTTTGGTACTATAGTGGGCGAGACGGGACAAGTATGGAGGGAGATAATTCACTCATTTGATGGATGCGGTTTAGCACCCGATTCAAAGATGCCGTGACTGCTTCGACGGTGCTTTGTCCATGGATGGTTGGGCCGACATCCACTGTCGACGTGTCGAGGTCAACGGCGGATGACGGTTTTCGTCGCCGTGTCAACCTTGCAGCAGATTGGTATCTGTTGGCCCCTCTCAAGTGGCTTGATCTACATCATGAATGTACGGACATACATACGGGGTAGTGTTCATCGTCCTTCCGAGACATCTCTTCAGCACGTCCTCGACCAGTGAAACCCAAATGTCCGCCTGCTGAGCAACATGGCCGATCATGGACTGAAGTCTGAACTGCCTCCCCGCATCTCGCCACGATGCCCGAGGTGCTTGAGTGCAACCGCCATCGGGCCCGGTACGTAGCGTCGGAGTGGGTCCTCCGGCCTCCCGGGATGCGGGCCAGGGCGGGTACATGCGCCACCAGACCGGACCGTTCCACGACGCTAACGCTGTACGGACGACCTGCAGGGGGCAGCAACTGTGATATCAACTGCAGAAACATAATCTGCAACATAATCTCACTGCATCAAAGCGCATCTCACTGCAACCCCTTCTCTCTTCTCTCCCATGCACGTTGTGCCTGCCTACCGCAGCACTGCGTCGACCCAGATTGAGACTGATTCCCCCGCTCAACCCGATATGGTGGCTCACGAACACAAATGATCTTACTCATGCCGAGGGTCGGACAACATCCTCATTGCTTCCCGCTACGGCAGTCCCGAGCGCCGATCTTCAACCTCCTCCGAGTCATGGTCATGGATTGCAGCCAACATACTTGTACATACATGCTCCGCTCACCGGGTGCAACGCGACCTGTTGAAATGCCATACAGACCCACGCAGCTTCCACCTTTTTGTCAAGGGCCGCAAGGCGTTTGCAAATATGAGACGCGAACAGTGCAACATACATATGCGGCTTGCCAAAGACGACAGCACAGGACCTTTTGGAATGCAAGAAACAAGCGTAGCCGAGAGATAAGAGAAGAAATGAGTAACTGGTTCCAGCCCAAAGATACTTCAGGCTGGCCTGCAGATCGTCAACACCAGCCCTTGCATAGATTTGGAGGAGACCAATCGGAGTTTAATTTAATGGCCCCAGCTCGGTCTCGGTTGCGCGGGGTCGGAGGAGGGGTTTATCGGGGTTGAGCACGTCGCCAGAGTCCCTTCATCCCTGTGGGCCAAACGCTGCGTCCTCAAACAACATGTACAGATCATTGCTAAGTGCAGCCGGCCGGGCAGATGGCATCTACTCCACGCTGACATGAACCCAGGGGGGACAACTCTGCATTGAACAGGTCACACACTTCCCCAGCACACCAAAAGACTGATGTGCCCATTCCAAGACACTGCCTCTAAGCTCCCGCCAAAATACCCCGATTCCATCGCCGTGCTCTCATGCCACTCTATCTGCATGCACACTAGCTGATTTCACCCGCATCCTCCTTAGATCCAGGCTCATCCGTTGGTGTCCATCAACCATGATGGCCCGGGCGTGGCACAACGAGCGTGATCACTCGTGTGATCAAGGGACGTCGCCTTCTCGTGGCCGTCACGATGAAGAAAAGGCTGCGTCTCCGCTCGATACGGGCGAGGGACTCTCTCCGCGTCTGCATCACGCCTACTTGATAGGCCGCAAGATTTTTCACCGTCGCCTCGGCGTCGCCATTGTCGTTTTCTCCATCACGTCGGCGGCCATCTTCTTCGGAGCAGCCCATCTCAGCCTCTATGATCTCAGGCTTCACGTTCATAGGCCTGCGCCCGAGGAAGGCAAGTGGCAACATGCAGAAGACTCTGAGTCCAAAGATGATATGAAAGGGCAGTGCACGACATGGCCGGTCGCCGACGATGGCTCCTACAACTCAACCGCTGCCCATGGGAAAGACCAGCTAAAGCTTGACAGCTACGCCCCAGCGGGCGGGTGGAAGAAGCCAAATGGCGTTCGAGTCGTCGGCGTCATCTTCTACGGCCGCAGGCGGAATGTCGACATCCTGGATTGCTACTTGCAGCAGAATCTTGCTCGGAACGGTGGCTACCTTGACGAGGTACGGTTCCTGGTGCACACCACGAAGCAAGCCGATCTCCGCTACCTCGAGCGGCTTGTCGAGCAAACAGCCGGCTACCGAATCACGTACCCCGGCGGTTGTGAAGGAAACGACTACAGCTGCATGTGGGAGTCGTTGGTCGAGGACGACACCATATACATCAAGATTGACGATGACATTGTAGGTACTTCATCTCCAACACCATTCATGCAGATATTCCATGCTCAGGGTACGGAATGTACAGATCTATATCCACCACGATGCAATACCGCAGCTGGTTCATACTCGTGTCAAGGAACAACACCCTCTTGCGGTATCAGCAAACCTCGTCAACGCCCCTGTGACAGGCCTCGAGCATTTTCACTTCGGCGCCATTCATCCCTTTATGGCGGAGCCAAACGATGAGCCGTCATACCGGGCCGCCGAAACATGGCGACCATCCGAGAAGCCTCACTACCCAGAGGGGAGGCTTCGTCAATACCGAGATCACAACGCCGCTGTATTTCAGCACTCCCCGTACCAAGGACACACCTGGCTGCTGCTGCCGGGCGACAACAGCTTCAACCTGCTCAAGACGCCGATAGGCATCAATTTCCAGCGCAATGCCGGCCTTCACGATCTCTACATCGCCGCCTGGGAGTCTTGGGCCATTGGTGCGCAGCAGCAGTACTCGCTCTTGCGGAACATCGAAATGAATCAAGTCTCCAACTATTTCTTCGGACGGCCGATACGCTATGCAAACAGCAATTGGTCGGCGGCTTCCACAACACAGGCGAGAGCCGGCAATGCCCGGCCAGGAGCAGAGCAGCTCTTCGACACCCAGTACAAGCGGACCAACATCGTCTTCCTCGCGATGTGGGGTCGTGATATCAAGCTCACGCTGCCCCTGGGCGACGACGACGAGCTGGACATGACGCTCTACAAGCCAAGAAAACTGCGGCGGCCCTTTGTCATTGACACGCGAAGCGTCGTCGGGCACTTCAGCTTCGGCACGCAGCAGGAAGGGATACGCAGCACGGACCTGCTCGACCGATGGCGGGCCCTGGCGAATGAGGTTGCCTGCAGGGCGGAGAATCAAAAGCGGCCTTGGGACGAACGGTGTCCTGGGTTTTAGTTGCCGCGTTGTGGCAATGTGTGATTCTAGCTTGACCGCAGGCGGTTCTCGAGTTCTCAGCCGTTACGTGACCTCGCCCTGCATGCATTGGACTTGAGTGTGAGGCAATTGTAAAGGGCCATCACACGGCAGTGAAGTCGAGCCGCCGCAGTCTTCCCACTTCTACCATGCTTACGCAGTAGGCATCAAGACGCAGGCGGGACGGCCAGATACACGGAGTACATTCGCGTACGGACTACTCGGTGATCCCATCTGCTTTACATGAGCCTCGTGCCTTGAGCACTGTCGGGTACTCTACGTGCGGCACGCCATCGCTGAATGCAACCTCGTCGGAGTCTTCCTCGCCGCACCGTGGTCGTTGCCAAACTCCACCTGTTCCGCCTTGCAGGCGGCACAGAACACAGGACATGGCGTACTCGTACTCGCACAGACTACCGGCTGCTTCGGACGAGTAATGATACGGGCAAAGCCCACCTGATTCAGTATCCTCCGCAAACAGGCTGCGGCACAGCCCCCAAAGTCCGAATCGGAAGTGATGCATCACTCGCAACGGGCCACGTCGTCCAACCAACATGAAGATCACTTACGTGGCACTGGCCCAGCGGTATCACGGGCAGCCAACATGACAAAACGTATCCATGCACGAGCTATGGTTGGTGCCGTTGGTCGCTGTCTTCTACCCCGTGACGCCCGAGGCAACCTCGTACACCATGAAATACGCCCCGTAGTCGCCGCTGCCGCCAAACGCCGTGTCGTCCTGGATGAGGCGTTCAACTTCCTTGCACCCCAGCCTCACGTAGATGCCCCGCGCGGACCTGAAGGCAAAGATGAAGATGGGGATCCCCAGCCTCTCGGCCTCCCGCATGCCGCTCTTCACGAGTGCTGTTGCAATTCCCCTGCCCTTGTTCTCGGGGTGGACGGCCAGGTAGTCGAGTTCTGTCGATGCCACGTCAGCGGGCGCTTTCGCGGTGGAAGCGATGCGAGTAGACTCACTGATGTATGGCCTCTCCGCCAGGAGGCGATCCTGAATCGCCTCATTCTTGCTATCCAGCTCGCCCATGTCCTCCCTCGGCTCCCACCACGACGAGTCCTCGAGCTCCTGGAATGCCTTGCGCTGGTCATCACTCACGTCCGGCACCTGCGCGTCCGCCCACTCTGGGCCGCCTGTTCCTGGCGCGACCTTGCTGCCCTCGGGGAGCTGCCAGCGGGCGTAGCCGAGGAGCGCGCCCGTCTCCGCGTCCACGGCCTTCTGATGGCGCATGGTGTCGCGTTCGAGCAGCAGCCGCATCGGTATGCGCTTCGTGAGCTGCTCGATCATGTATTCCCGCGTCTTGTCTTGGGGCCACATGATCCTCCATATCGGCTGTTCCCAGAACGCCGCGCCGTTGTTGCGCCCCAGGGCGACGGCATCGTCGACGGTGCAGCCCTCGATCCGCCAAGGGGCCATTTGAGACTTGCCGGTCGTTGAAGTCATGGAAGCGGGGCGAGGTTTACAGGTAAGGGTTGGCATGCTCTACGGAGCGGTTGGCGGAGGAACGGCTTGCTTTTATAGTGCAGTTGCGCAGCCAACAGCACAACCGCTCGACTCCAACAGGTTCAACGTTCTTTGCACCTCGTATTCGATGATTAATAATTACGTAGCTCAGCAGGCACACCAACGCCTCGCCCAACTTGACAGGAGCTGGCCGACTGGCAAGAAGAGATATTGCCGTGCATGATAGAGGGAAAGCAGTTCCATGGGCTGTGGCACCTTCCATCTAACAATGAGACAAGGGAACAGATAAGGAGTAAATAAAGGCACTTCAACCCAATAGGCCATCAGCATCCTCCAACGACTGTCCCATCTGCATTCTCGTCTTTTTCTGGAGTTCTGCACAGAGTCACAGACAAGGATCGGGTGGTCGTGCGCGCCTGTCAACTTGCAGTGTCCGTCAGACTCCGTCTCAGAGATGCACGCTCTTATTCACAGACGGAGTACTCTTCGTCACTACCTGAGGCGTGAAAATTTTTCATCATCTGGTTCCCGCCAAGTCAAGAACACACATGAGCTCAGGAAAAGTTTCCGCCCAGACATCTTGATGTTTTACCATCGGATGACGTACAGGGTCACCAACCAACCCTCAAGACCCCAACGAGACTTGGCAATGGACGACTCAAATGCCGCCGACAGTGTATTCGAACAGCTCGTGTCGCAGTTTCAGACCGTGGATGTTGAATCTTCAATAGGCTTGCCATGATGTGTCTGATCGACGGGCGCTGCCTCATTCTACCTACCCGACCAACAGATCCCAAGGTATGAGCATCGTGGAATCGTGTCTGACGGGAATGCAATCTGACGGCGACCCAAGGGCAATAGCCTCGCTACAGCTACACCGGCCCATGTTTGAGCCCCGAGAGGTTTGACGACTGTGTGGACGAAGAGGACACGGCTCATTGGAAGGCGTGCCGAGAACGAAAGATGGGCTACGGCCTCTCCGTGATTCAAGCACGGCTGGAGCGCGCCAGCAAGGCGCTTCTGCGCGACTTTTTACCATGTGAATCCCCCCAGGGGGCCGAGAAACCGCGCGTGGCTGCAGCAGAGGCAATCCAGCGACGGGCGAGGACCTCAGCCAGGCCCTGGACGACGTCTACGTGAAACTGGGGGCTGAGCATCTCGACGAGGTGGCCATGGAGGCAGTCCGCGAGCGAGCCAACCTGACCAGCAGAGAGTCGATTACTCGTCTCCCGACGGCGGCGCGAACCAAACAGGTGAAGCTATCTCGCCCACGGCCGCCGACGACGACGATGGCCCTTCGGCAGTTGAAGTGTGCCATCATGACGTTTACGTACGAACCCATTTCCAGAATAAGCTTAATCCGTAGGCCCGATTTAATGGCGCAAGCCAAGCCCCCCGCAACCCAAAATACGCCCAAAATACATCGTCGTTGCAAGTTGCAACCGCATTCCAGCCACATGGACGTTTCTGGCGGTGCGTAGGTAGCGTTCGACGGCGCCAAGGACATCTAGCGAAAAGGGCAACCGAAAATCGCGCTTGTGACATCCGAGGCGCCTGCCGCAGATGTCGCTACGCGCCTCCATCGAGATACGAGCGGCGTCCGGGCGGACAAAAGGACCCGGCCTGGGCATCCGGGCGAGCAGTTGCGCGTCGCTGTTTCACGTACTCGTAGGCACCTACGCACGTCCGCGTACGTATTCATGGAGCGTTGCGCCGAGAGGGACGGGATGACGACGTGTGCCTCGTGACACAGATGGGTGAGCGGGCTGTGCGGCGAGACTTGTTGCATGTGGCCCCTGCCGCCGTGGAAGCACCGAAAGAACATTGGCCACGGAGGACCCTCTCGGTACGAATGCATCGCGAGAGCGAGTACTTTTGACCTGCAACCTGTCGAGGCGTCAGTCGGCCGGGCGGTGCCGTGACATCGGGCCAAGTCGCTCGTGTTGCGCTCTTCATGGACAAAAGGCAACATGACTGCTCAGTCCGGGATCGGCGGCGCCCGGT
This sequence comes from Tolypocladium paradoxum, assembly GCA_002916505.1. Classification (NCBI taxonomy): domain Eukaryota; kingdom Fungi; phylum Ascomycota; class Sordariomycetes; order Hypocreales; family Ophiocordycipitaceae; genus Tolypocladium; species Tolypocladium paradoxum. The sequence continues at coordinate 18,379 of PKSG01000162.1, forward strand.
CCAGACGCAGGGCCTCTTCTTGTCCGGTGAGCCTCGGGGAGTGGTTGGGAGCCAGGCAGGACTCACGAGCAACGAATCCGAGTTGTGACGACGACAGCTGTCTGTTTATTTGGCCGTGAGGAAACGGGCCCAAAGCAACTGCCGCGGTGGAGTCTGGGAGAGCTTCAAATTTTCAACAAATGACGCCTGGGGGCAGCGTCATGGCCGAGTTGCGGTGTGTGCTGCTGTAACAATCATCTCAGACGACGAGGACGAGAAGCAGCAACTGCGCCGAGTAGCATCGAGTAGCATCGAGCAGCGTCGCGCTGCGCTCGGCTTCCCCATTCGTCACGCCCGGCATCGTCAGGCCGCACGTCGCGGTCCAATGCCACCATGGCGCCGGCGCGGCCACCACCTCCCTCGCCCGTCCTGAGCAGCCTCGCCAACCGGCTCCCAAAATGAGCCGCCTCGCTCGTATCCGCACTGCTCCCTGCAGTTGCCATGGGCTGCCATGCCAGCCCGTGCCTCGTTGGCCGGGCGCTGTCACCTCGCTGTCGAGACTCGGAGAGACACCGAGGGCACGGGCGGCCGCCACCAACGTCCCCGGAGATGCGTGAACGGACGTTGCGGCAGTTTCTGTTGGTCCCGGGGGCTGGCCATGCGGGCTGGGGAGAGGGACCGTGGCCGGCATCCAGGCTATAAGAGGAGGGCGGTTGCTGGCCTGACATCTCGAGATGCATCACCTGGCCACTTGTACCACCACTCCCATCTACACAGAACATTGTCCTCCTGCCCAAGGGTCATCTTTCGTTTTACGCTTTCGCAGAAGACAGCCAACAGCCACTCGCTAGCATACCTCCGTCCGTACGCGCAGCCGCCCAACATGAAGACCTCGGCCATCCTCGTCGTCGCCCTCGCCGCCGCCACGGCGTATACCGACAGCGTCGCCAGCTCCGCCACCAGCTCCGCCGCCAGCTCCGTCGCCAGCTCCGCCACCGGCACCACGAGCCTCCCCGGAAGTACGAGCCTCCCCGGCACCACGAGCCACTCCGGAACCACGGGCCTCCCCGGAACCACGAGCCACGGCACGGCACCCTTGCCCACCACCATCGTCACCACCACCATCCGCACGTCCACCGTCAACGGCACCGTCATCAAGACCGACTGCCCGCCGGCGACCGGCCCCGCCTCCAGCCACCCGGCCGCCGCGCCCTCCAACTCCACCGGCAAGCCGACTACCTGGACCAGCGTCAAGCCGACCGGCTCGAACACTCCGCCAGCTGGTACCACCAGCATCCGCCCGACCACGGTGCCCACGGCGGGTGCCGCGACGAACCGCGCCGCCGGTATCCTGGCTGCGGCCGGCCTCGTCGCCGCCTACTTCATCTAGATGGATGTACCGAGTGTTCGAATGCCTACCACGGCGATGCGGGGGATGGGGAGATGAAGCGCATTGGGGACGATGAGTTCTACGAACGATAATGTCGTGGATGAACTGAATGTATTGGGGATTTGCACACGACCGTGTTGTCGTATAATACCAGGCTGCCTGCAACAATGACCGAGAAGTACATATACCGAGAAGAACAAAAATATACATTCTTTTACCTTCTGTAACACCATGCGCCCGATCAAGACAAGTAGTCATGCCTTTCCCGCCCAACGCTCCGTGTTAAACACCCACAGCTGCGGCGCCTCTCCCGTCCCGTCGTAGACGTAGCTCAGGTACAGGGCGTATCGGAACATGGCCTGCCGCAGGGCATGCTCCGTGATGTCCTTTCTTCCCAGCCGTGCGCGCAAGCCTTCAACGGTGATTTGCCCGCCGACTTCCTCCTGGTCGTCGAACAGCCCGTCGACAGCCTCTTCCTCGCTGCTGCTCCCCGACTCCCACGCCCGCGCACGGGGCCGCCACGACCGGCCCTTGAGCGCGACGTACACGGCCAGAAGGAAGCTCTGCGGCACGGGGAGGCCGTCCGGGACGGAGCAGCGCGGCGACCAGATGGAGCGCGGCCGCAGCGAGAGGTCGGCCACGGTGGACTCGAGGGTCGAGAGCGCGACGGCCGGGTCGATGAAGGACGGGAGGATGCTGAACGGCTGCTGGGCGAGGACGGCGTTGAATCGTCTGGACGCGAGACGGGCGTCTTTGCGGCACGAGGGGTTGAGTTGGGTGACGATGGCGTGGAGGAGCTCGGTGGGCAGGGCGTCCATCGTGAACGTGTTGGTGGTGTGGTGTTGTGCTTCACGGTGAAGATGTGACGACGTTTGTGAGCCGGGCGATGATTAACGGAAGGGCGTGAACGAGGGCTCGCAACTGCCGAAACGGAGTCAAAATGGGATATACAGTAAAGAGCAGACGGATGTTTATTTAATCGCATCACCTGCTCAACACCAAAGCCATGCTGGCCCGTCAAGGTTCTCCGTGCTACGCCACAAACCGCACGCCCACATCTGCCCCTTCTGAACACAGCACCAACAACACTGCCGACGGCTGACGGCGCATTCTTTAGATCTTTGGTGCGAGAGACGGGATCCAATTCGGGCTGATGTAGGGCTGATAGGCGATGGTCCGCTCTTTTTCGGGGGCCGTTGAGATGCACTAATTCAGGGTTCAGATACCAGAACTCCGTTGACTCGTGCGAATGGGCGGCGACGTTGGCTGGACGAAGCTCTCAATAGCTGAATGGCGCCCATTGTTTCCCGCTCCAGAGTTCAGCGCCTGGTACGAGGAGGCGGCAGTCTAGACGTCCAGGCCCTCGCCCTCAGTCTCCTCCCGCCACCACGCCTGCACCGCCCTGATCCTCTCCGTGCGCACCCTCGCCAGCGCGCGCCCCGTCTCCGTCTTCATCATGCCCTCGAGCCTCACGAGCTTCTCCTCGAAGTGGTCCACCGTGTCGCCCAGCCCGCGGCCCCTCGCGCCGCCAAACGCAAACGCGCGGCCGACGCCCACGGCGCCGAGCGCGTCCAGCCGGTCCGCGTCCTGCACCACCGCGAGCTCCGG
>PKSG01000164.1:0-38986 GCA_002916505.1 Tolypocladium paradoxum
CGCCGTCGCCGCGCCGGCGCCGAGCCGCGCCGCGTCCAGCAGCGCGAGCCGCTGGTCCGAGGTTATCGCCGCGAGGCCCGCTGCCGTGCGGTGCAGGTCCAGCACGTAGACGTCTTCGGGGCCCGAGAAGTGGTGGCGCGCGACGTTGGAGAGGGTGTACATGGCGAGGTCGTAGGCGGGTGAGGAGTAGAGGTGACGCGTGAATTGGGTCTGTTGCGACCCTTCTTGGCGGCACGCTTTTGAGCCGGCCAATAGAGAAATTCACCGATGCAGAAAACACTTCTAATAAATCAATCGAAAAAGGAAGACGGTTCACTGAGCATCTCAAGTTGTCAACGCAAATCTTGAGCCCAAATATTAATTTTGCCACCTCGTTAACTGAATATTTTCATCACCACCACCACGACGGCCGCAAACGCTCACTCACAATCGTTTCACTTTTCCAGCAGGCATCCAACTAATATAGGCGGATTTCATCATAATGTGATTACGTCTAACCGTGCTGCCAGGTATCGTACATTTCGTCCCTCTATGCGTGTACTCAGAAGCACTGAATGGAGTCGCCCGTTCCAACAAAACATCCTCAACGCAGCTCGCTCCCTGCCGCCATAAACGCCGGAATGATGCATGTTTCGTGCTCCAAGATTGCCGCCGCCGCCTCGGGCCTTGTTATGCGGCCCCGTGCTTTCTGTCCGCCCTTTCATTAACACCTCGAAACACGCGCTTGCCGACCTCGTAGCTGCTGATCATGATGGCGCACGCCGGGGCCACCTTGAGCGTGCGCGGGATCCAGCCTCTCCATAGTCCGGGAACGCCCTCTGTCTTGAAGATGTGCCACAGCAGGCGCACCATGTTTCGTTCCTCGGGCGCGGCGTGGGCGGTACTCGCGCCGGTAGACACTGACCCGCCTGGCGCGTCGTGATAAACCTGCGTCCGTGTCTTGCCCACATCAAACGGAGTCGTCACAATCGAGGCAAAGGTGCCGGACAGGGCGCCGGCGGTGAAGCTGTCCAGAAAGGTTTCTGTGTGGTTCTCCTCGCTCTGGGACCTCAGCCGCGCTTTCTGGCGAGACTCGGAGCGCGACAATGAGCGCCCCCGTTGCTCCTCGCGGATATCCGTAAGCTTTGCCCGAATCGACTCGTACCCCCACCAATAAAGCCCAGAGAAGGGCACATCCCGCCAGAGCGTCAAGGTCAAACCCCTCCAGAGCGAGGTATACCCGTGGACGCCGACCATGTCTCGGATCCCCTTGAACGCCTCCATGAGGTGGTTCGTCGTCGACGTGCCAGAGGCGGCCTGCATCCTGGTCCGGACGAGCTCGATGGGACTAACAGCCGTGGCTGCCAACACACGCGCAACGGAGCCCGCGGTCAGCGGGGCATAGTCGGAGGAGAAGCTGGAAAATGGGCTCGTCGCGTTGTACCGAAGCCAGTCGTAGCCGGTAAAGTAGATGATGTTTGCCGGAACGGCCATGACCAGGGTGGGAGACAGCCCCCTCCACAGCGTCGCGACACCCTCGTTGCGGGCAATCTTGCGCAGGCCGTCAAAGGTAGAGGTGTACGTCTTCCTCTGGACCTCCTGGACGGCACAGTCGGCGGGAGGCGCGGACGCGGGCGCAGACGGCGCCAACCCTTCCATCCGGGGCGCGGCGAGGCAATATTCGGCGCCGTTGCCCGCAAAAAAAACCTCGCGGCAGCATGCCGTAACTCCGAGCTCGGCGGTCTGTGCAGGCGTGAGCGTATTTGTGGTGAGGGCGAGCTTGGAAAAGTCGACGGCAGACGTGGGCAGCTTTTGCGACTGCAGCCGGACTCGGACGACGTCGAGGGGCGTGACTGCGAGCGGCTGTTAGCACTGGGATTGCCCGTCGTGCGACCCTGATGGCGACTCACCGAGCAGCGAGGTCAACAGGCTCCCCGACATGGCCGACGTCATCTTCTGCGCGGCCGTGATGTCGCCGGGATCGCGGGCGTCGCCCTCAATGTCGACCATGCCCGCCATGGCGAATTCGTCGGCGTCTAACCTGTCGTGGTTCTGGCCGCTGGAGCTGCTGTGCACGACGGAGGTCATGATGCCTGCTCAGAGCATCGTGTGGAGACGGAGCGAGCGCGCAAAACGCCGTGGCGAGCTCTGGCTCAGCGCGAGGAGCCGAGTCGTCGCAGCCGCGCGTTGTGACGGGCGCAGGGCGTTGAGCACAGCAGGTGAAGTGAGATGGAGGAGTGCAGCAGCCACGCTGTGGTGGTAGAGGAGCAGCAGCACAATTATTAATAGTTCCGAGACGGAATTTTGGGGCCTCGCGCCGTTGCCGGAGATAACTGGGCCATGAGGGTGCGATGCCGCGAGTTTTCGATGATGTCAGAATGGCTTTTGATTGGCTGCGGGGATCGATAAGATAGGGAGGTTCCATTGTCTCATTATCGATAAACGGTTTGCACAGCGGGGGCCTGACTAAGCCAAAATTTCTCGATGCGATTTGATTCTTCGTCGTCGACGGGCGTCAGTCAGCGGTCAAGACCTCTTCACAGCGCCCCCCCAAGCCATTCAAGATGCGGTGGGTTTACCCGCGAGACGCACTGGTACAGAACCGGTTTGCTGACAGACGGACAGGATCGAGCCCTGTTACTTTTGCGGGCGCCCCGCGTATCCCTCCAAGGGCATCACCTTTGTGAGAAACGATGGTACCACGATGACGTCCTCCTCGCAGCACCCATAGTCGATGCTGCGGCCGTCGCCGTCCTTTGCTGACCCATACGACGCAGCCAAGTCCTTCCGCTTCTGCCGGTCGAAATGCCACCGCAACTTCAAGATGAAGCGCAACCCGCGCAAACTCAAGTGGACCAAGGCGTACCGCCGCAACGCGGGCAAGGAGATGACGGTGGACAGCACGCTGCTCTTCGGCGCGCGGCGCAACGAGCCGGTGCGCTACGACCGCGACCTGGTGCAGAAGACGCTGGCGGCCATGGGCCGCATCAGCGAGATCCGGGCGCGCCGCGAGCGCGTCTTCTACAAGCGGCGCATGGCGGGCAAGCGCGAGCGCGAGCTGGCGACGGCGCGCGAGCTCGTGGCAAAGAACGAGCACCTGCTGCCGCGGATGCGCGGCAGCGAGAAGAAGCGCCTCGAGGAGCTGGCGCGCGCGCAGGGCGTCGACGTGGACGAGCTGGTCGAGGAGTCGATGGCGGCGACGGCCAAGAAGACCAAGGTCTTTGGCGGCGAGAAGCGGAGGCTGCGGGTCGCCGTGGACGGCGGCGTGGAGGAGGAGGGCGACGAGGACGGCATGGACATGGACTGACCCGGGGCGGCGGGTGTTGGGTTGCGCGGGGGCTTGATTTCACGTACCACGGCCACGGGATATCCGAGTTTCGTACATAGCGTTCGGGCATCATTTCACTAGACTCCAAAATGGGAGTCCTGTTTCTGTCTGTTCAGGCGGGGAGTCTCGGAAGTGTGAACTTGTGTCTCTGAGTTGTGACTCTACGTTGGCGCACGACCCCTTTTTGGACAGGGGCTGCTTGCTGACACCTCGTCTCCTCCAGTATCTTGTACTTGACCACCGCGACGCAAAATGGATGGCACGTTTCCTCGCTTCCTGCAGCTCCCGCCCGAGATCCGCCAGCAAATCTGGCGAACTGCCCTTGGGCACTCCTAACCCCAACCCTAAACCTTAGGCGCCTCTCTTACAGTCCCGCACAAACCTCGACGGATGGCGTTAATTAGCTCCTGGTTGTCGGTATACATTTCGATGGACCAGCACATGAAGGCGGCTAGGCCCTTGAATTTCGCATATTAGACTTTCGCCCCGATGCTATCCGGGTCGTCGTAAGAGAGGAAGACTTTTGTTGACCTTGTTGACCATCCATGGTGTCTTAGAACCTCGTCGAACGACCTGTCCCAGGCTTGTTGGCCTTGTTCGGAGAGTCGAGCACTTTCTGGCCCCGGAGGTTCCTCCACTACCACGTTCCGCTGGTGGTGTTTGTGCCAGCGCAGACGTCTGCAAAGGGTTTATCATCCTTGTCGCCTTGCGGTATCGTACTTGTCTGATTCATGTACATGCTTTTAGTGTCTATAGCCGCTTCTGCGACCAACTGAGTCGAGTGGCAGTAGAAAGCAAAGCCCGCGACGAGCTTTTCCGCAGGCCAGCCAGCCTTAGTCCACTCGTCGATAGCCGAGACGAAGGAGGCCTGTACGCCATCATATTTTTCGAAATGCAGTGGGGTGTTAGGACCGGATATATTTGTCCAGGGGCCGTTGATGTCGTACTGTATTAAGGCTGTATACCTTCTGGGCGAGCGCTTTTTCGTTTTTTAACAGGGGTGCAAATAGCTATCAGGGCGTGTAATAGAGTATTAGTGAAATGAACCTTGAGTAAGCACTATAGCTTATAATACCATATATAAATGGTAAGATATAAGATTATAATTTTAATAGTTGCAGTCTCTCTGTTTCTCTCCACACGACCTTGCGTTGCTCTTGGCTCTTGGTGCGTCTGTTTTACCTCAACAAAGGACCTTTATCCCGTCAAGTAATTCATAGCACAGGGGCTGCGTGGTTTCATGTTGGGAGGCTGTGTAAGTGGGTGAGCACTGAGAAGCAGCTTCTACTATTGCTGTTTGGCTGTAGTTTTCTTGTAGATGCTATTCCATGTAAAAATGCTCCCAAAAAGCTGATACTTCACGTACAATGTACCCCCCAAGAAGAGTTCTGATTAACTACCCGCTGCGTCAATAGCAAATCTCAATTGCTCGGAATCTTCTCTTTCTTGACAATGCCAAAGCCTGACAGTTCCGGCACGTCTAATCCCGACGCATGCTTTACACCGTACCGAACGTGATCTAGTGTGTCCTTGGGGATGTAAACGTCTTCCTCCCTCCCCATAACCTTGTCCCAGTTTGCCAAGTAACCCTGCGGCGTATCTTCATTTGCATGGCCGGGAAAGGTCGCAAGAGTGACACGGGCAGCTCTTCCTGCCCCACTCGCAATGCACTCCCCAGATACGGGGCACTCCTCCGACGCAAGCGCGACTACCAGGGGAGCAACCTTGCTGGAGTCGAAGTAAGTGCGAGTAATGAACTTGGATCCTTCTGAAAGATCCCCCATCCGCGACGTGCCCGAGGGCATCAGAACGTTCAGTTTGATCCCGTACTGCGGAGAGAACCGGCCCAGGTCGCGAGCGATGGCAAACGTCGCACCCTTGGAGGCAGCGTAAGCACAGTCACCGCCCGCGCCGAAACCCATGATGGCATCCGAAGACACGTAGATGATGCGGCCGTAGTTCTGCTTCTGCATGATGCTCCAGACTGCGCTAGTCATCAGCTGCGAGCCAAGCACGCCGATTTCGATGACACGCATTAGTGCCGGCCCGTCCAGGTCTGCCTGCGAGCTCTGCTTGCCCGAGATGCCGGCGTTGTTGATCAGGATGTCGACCCGGCCGAACTCATCGACTACGCGCTTGACCAGCTTCAGGGTGTCGGCCTTGACGGATACGTCGGCCCCGTCTGCTATCGCTGTGCCGCCGGCCTTGATGATGTCGTTGACGACTGACTGTGCGCGGGACACGCTGCCGGGTTGTCCTTCGAGATCACCACCGTAGTCGTTGACGACCACCTTGGCGCCTTGTCGGGCCAGTAGAAAGGCGTACTCGCGACCTAGCCCACCACCGGCTCCTGTAACAATGGCGACTCGATTCTTGACGGACATGTCTTTTTCGTTGTGAAAGAACGTACAAATTTTCCAAGGTAAAGGGTGTGAAGAAATTGGATAGGTCAGTGTAGATTGATGGGCAGAGATAGAGATCTATCCTGCGACCATTTCCTGTTTTACTCAAGTTCCTTTTGATTCTCAAGTATGAGCGCTCCAAAGGCACGATGAAGCTGTCGTACGCGTCATCTTTCAATGTACTTTGTCGGTCTCGCGCGCATGAAGAGCGCTAGATTGTTGGGACTCTCCTCAGTGGAACTAGTACAGGAGTACAGATGAGGGGACCGAAAATGCTCCGGCGTAGGACCGGTCCAATTTCGGTCTCGCTGGCAACATTAGAATTTGGATCCCTCGGTACGCGAACCTACTGGTACTCTGTAGAGTTTCATGGTCGGGCCATTACGAGGCGGGAATCCAGATTTCCCACCCCACAGAGAGGCGTAAGCATTTTCCATTATCATCGCGGGGAGGAGTGCACCAACTTCAATCTTTTAGTTCCCGATGTCTACTGGTCTGTCGTTGTGGGGAAATCTTGCATGATCATCATCGTTATTCCACCCGTTATCATTCACTCAGCATCCAACGTCATGTCTTCTCTGAACGGCCGAGTTTACACAGTGACGGGGGCCGCGTCCGGAATTGGCCAGGCCGTCGCCGTTCGGATGGCTGAGCTGGGAGCAGCCGGCCTTGCATTGAGTGACGTGAACATGTCCGGCTTGGAAAAGACGAAACAAATGTGTAAAGTGCCCCGTATGATCTTTTTGCAAATGACATGCACCCCTTTTCTCTTTGGAAAGGACAACGTTCTCACTGGTGCATAGGCCTTGATGTTGGCAACTTAAAAATAACTCTCACCAAGGTCGACGTCAGCGATTCTAAACGGGTTGAAGACTGGGTAACAGCCGTAGTCAAGGACTTTGGCCGCTTAGACGGAGCGGCAAATGTCGCTGGTATCGCGGGCGGCGAAGGAGAGACGACCTGTGCAACCATCGTGAGTAGCCTCTGATGTCGGCACCAATTCATAAGACCTCATGTGGCGGAGTTCTTGTTTCTTCGCTTTATGTTTTCCCCATTCGACCTTGAAGTGCTAATTACGGTTTTGTGACGCAAAGAAACAAGAAGACTGGGACCGCATGCTAGCCGTCAATCTAAACGGTGTCATGTACTGCATGCGTGCACAGCTCCCGCATCTTCCTCGTCCCGGCGGAGCTATCGTCAATGTTTCCAGCACCTCGGGGCTTCGAGGCCTACCTCACAACGGGGCATATGCAGCCAGCAAGTTTGGCGTCATAGGCCTGACCGAGTCCGCAGCCGGAGAGTTTGGAAGACAGGGTATCCGCGTCAACGCCCTGCTACCGTGAGCGTCATATGAACGAGACTAGCTGAGACTCGCGACGTAACTGCTAATACTGCGCTTCTGTTGTAGCGGGCCTATAGATACGCCTATTTTTCGGGATGGCGAGGCCAAGGGGCTGTTCAGTTCCGAGATCACGAGTGCTGCGACATGCATGGGCCGCATGGGGCAGGCACTTGAGGTGGCCAAGGTGCTCTGCTTCATGTTGACGGACGACGCGTCTTATGTAACAGGAGGTAAGTGGACAGCCCATTCTTCTTCTCACCTAACGGAAGACCGTGGTTGACAAGTTCTTAAGCACATTGGACAGTCGATGGCGGGTACAGTGCCTGTTGAGATGACGGTGGAAGTGCTTAGAAGTATTACCTACTCATAGCTGTCATCCACTACCATGTATCTCCCGTATCTCCGCTCGCGGTGAGATAAACATCCATGTCGGGTTTAGGATTAACACTTAACCATAATTCGGGAAATGGGCATGTTGCAACATGCAACAAGATCCATCCTCTGGCTGGGTTTCTCCAATCCTGTTGCTTGGGAAAATACCCTTTGCTGGTCTTCATCACATCCCATACTTCGGTCTTTGTGTTACAGCCAGAAGTGGAATCTTGAAAAAACTAATAAGAAGCATTATGCCATGGAATATCTCATGCAACACCAGCCGAACTAGGTCGCCGAACTGCAGACACTGCGGCTAGTTTCTAACTATGACTGCCCTCACAGGACGTTACCTTGACAACCTCGGTGATATGCCATGGAACCACAAAGACACGGTAGTAATCATGCAGAGCATCAATGCAAGCCCTGAAGCTTGGTTTCTTCTCGAAATCCTCATGATGCGCCTGGCATGGAGAGAAAGAGAAACAAGTTAGCAGGCCAGATTCATACGAGAACCGTACGTCCAAAGACTATGGAGGGAATGACGAAGTGGTCGTAGATCAGGAACGGAGAAGGGAGAATAACTGGAAAGACACGTACATCGACCGACTTCCAATTAATGAGTAGGAGCTGATCCTGAGGCGATTCAACTACTGGGCTGATCCAATAACCATCGCATCCGGGCTCTTCGTTCAAAATCCCAGTCACAACCTTGTTGAACTGGGAATAGTAGCCAGACACCCCTCCTTCGACGACTTTGGTCAGAGCAACCTCGATGGCCGGCGAGTTCAATGTTGCCTCCAGATGCGCCTTGTCGCTGAGTGGTGACTGAAATAGCGGTGCATGGGTCGTCCAGTCGATGGACCGGCCATTCATGGCTGGCTGGATGGCTTTGTGCAACTCGTAATAGGCAGAGCTTATGAAAAAGGTATACGAAGACTCGTGGGACTCCCATAAAAGGATTGCGACCTGGGTGTATCTGTCTTCGAACTTCTTGCCCCTCCACATGCCTCGGAGGCCCTTAGCCCTAGGTGGCCGAGTCAGTCAAATCTACCGCGAGACTCTTAGGAGCGATGCAGTAGGATTGATCTGCTGGGTACTTTTGTACAATAGACAGGGCTGGCGCAAGGTCTCTCTCTATCTCCTCTGCCGCAGCGGGCCGATGGGGGATGATGATCAGCTGCAAGACCTCTTTTGTCGCCGCCATAGTGAAGTTGACCGAGTGAGATAATTTCAGAGGACGGGTGTGAAATGACGTATTTGCGAATGACCGTAGCCTCGCCCAAGGGTAAAGTAAGGTTTGAATGCCGTCTGGATGAACCATCTGAACCCTTCAAGACTTCTTAGGTAGGCCACATACAACGCTTCTGTCACCTGGGCTAAGCAATTGTGGGGAGTTGGCGTGGGATATGGAGGGGGGGGTGGTTGGATTTGACCACAGGCCGCCGAAAATGGCCCGAATACCAGCTTCGACCCCATTTCGGGGCGATTATGGTGGGAGAGCACAAACCCGGAAAATAATGTTGACGAGAGAGCAAGAATAGCAGAAAACTCGCAGCCCGGGGTAAGTGAATATAGGAGTGTCAAAGGTTGTAAAGCGAAGAGGGGCATCTGGTCAACATCCAAATACCTACGTACCCACGGTTACTTGAAACATTCCGCTGCGTCGTCTTTAGCAGAATATAACCCACGTTTAAACAAGTCTCTTCAAAATTTAGCCGACAGATAGCACGGAAATGACACTTCTCAGTCAGGAAGGGTCAGTTTCGACACCCCCAAGCTGTGTACAACGGTGTAGCTAACGTGGGTACACAGAGTTGCTTTCATTACCGGCGCAGGGGGTGCAGTAGGCCGGGCCACTGCGCTGCAGTTTGCGCGGGATGGCGTATTGAAGATTGCCGGCGTTGACATCTCAGCCGAAGCCCTCGAGGGGACTCGAGAATCTCTGAGTTTCCAATTTCCGAACGTGTCGTTCCTAAGTCTGGTGACAGACCTCTTGCAAGCCAACCAGGTGAAGGAAGCTGTTGAAAGAACACTTTCCGAGTTCAACCGCCTGGACTACGCTGTTAACAATGCCGGAATCGGTCAGACGCTGGGTCTTACAGCAGATACAACTCCCGAAGAATTTGACAAAGTTATTGGCGTGAACCTCAAGGGCCTTTGGCACTGCGAGCGATTGGAATTGCAACACATGGTGTCCCAGAGCCCGCTTCCATCATCATCAGGATTGTAAGTTTATTCGGGAAATTCTGAGACGTATCTGGGGGGAGAAAACTTTTACGTTGACTCTGGACTCTTAAGACCCGGCCGCGTACCATGCCGTGGGATGATCGTGAACGTCGACTCGATCCTCGGTCTACTGGCCATGCCCAACCTGGGCCTCTACAATATCTCCAAGCACGGTAAATAACACCCCAGCCGGCTAGATGCAACCAGATTAGGGTTGGGTGCGTGACTAGGAGCCCAGCTCACACGACTACGCAGGCATTCTGGGCCTCACGAAGACAGACGCATTAGACTATGCAAAGAAGGGCATCCGGATCAACGCTGTGTGTCCTGGGTATGTTTGCTCGAGGATCTTGTTTTACGTACCGTTGGAGGCATGGCTAACAAGGGGCTTGCGGGCGAGTGTTAAAGCTTCATCGACACGCCACTCTTGGACGAAAACGGCCGGAGACAGGCAGTAAGAATTCAAATCTCATCGGCAACTGTATGCAGCGCCACTGGAAATTATACTGATCAAAAGCATTGGAGCTTGCCCCTTGTATCTCAAAAACCCCCATGGGCCGCCTAGCTCACCCGCAGGAAATTGCAGACGCCATCACCTTCCTCTGTTCTGAGAGGTCTAGTTATATTACCGGCACGACATTGACTGTGAGTCAAGCTTATTCTCAAGATGTAGATGGTACATGACCCGCTAACTCGAACTTCCACTTATAGATTGACGGAGGATATTGTTTGCATTAAATAACAAAGGAAAGATGAAATTGTTGCTACTGGGCCCCCAATCTGTCCCGAGTGATCCCCTTTCTCCCCATAGTTTACTGGGCGCAGGAGGAGCCGTCAAGCACTGCATGGAAACCTCAAATGAAGTATTCTTACACGGATAGGTACATGGAACACGACTCTCTCATAGTTTTAGTCAAGAGTAGTTGAACACTTGAACTTCTTCCATCAATTTCATTGCCTGTTGTTCGGACAAGAAGTTTGTCTTTTCTCCCATACTCCAGGCCACAGAGCGTTATGTGGTATTGCCACGTGGGTGCCCTCAACCTCCCGCCGCAAAGATTGTTCCTCGGGTGCTGCCAAGTTTGTCTACTAAAGACGGGGTGACGCTAGAGGGAGGTGGAGAGTATTTGTGTAGTACCGGGCATAACTTGAAAGTGGCATGTCACCGAAGTTCGTCCGTCAGATCACTGCAATAAGGACCTACTCGGTAGTATGTAACAGCCCCCTCTCATTCGGGCTAATACTTCGGCAGGTCCGTCAACGGTGCCATGGCTGAGCCGAGGAACATTTGGCTTCTATTCTAGACCGTTTCATACCGCGGCACTCAAACAATGACATTTTACAACGTTGGCCTGCTCTCCAACACTCTGACCGCTCGTATCCCTCACCCCCAATCTGGTGCCAATTTGAAGTCCATCGAACCATTCAAATCTTTCGGTACATTCAAGATGACATCACCCAAGTTCTATGTTGTTGCACGGGTTGTGAGCCGCCCTGGAGCGATGAAGTTCGTGAGTCATGCCAAGCGGTGCTCTAGTCCGGAAGCGTTTGCTGACGCGACGGGCTCCACGTATGTAGTGGCGAGAACGTCTCGTCCACCTCTGCGGCATCTCCGCAACGGAGCGATACGGCGACTCGTACTACTGGGGACAGGACCTCGATGGAGAACCTGACAACTTGTGGGGATTGGAAGGATACACCCACCCAGTCGGCTTCTTCCTGGACCATGTGTCCTCGGACATCTTCAAACGCGAGATGGCTCTTGTTGATAAAGACGAGCTCCTCAAGACTCAGCAAGGCATAGGAAGCCCAGACTACGATCTTCACCACTACGACGAGGAGTCTGGCTGGCTCAAGAGAAACGATGACCCCGACAAAGATTCGAAGAACAGTCATGTCGCCATCTATTACTTCTACGTTGCAGACGAGTCAAAAAGGCCCGAGCTACTTGCGCAGCTCAGCAAATTTGCCGAGAACGTTCGAAAGTCCCAAGGCCGGACGGGCTCTATTCAGAGTTGTCTGGTTTTGAAAGAGTTGAGGGATAGTAAGATGGCGACGTTGTGGTTGCGGTACGTTGAACTCACCGCGCTTTCGGTTTAGTTATCATGAACGCGTATGATTTGCAACTGCCTAACAAACTTGATCAGGATCAACAACGAAGAAAATTTCCGTAGCCTGCAGACTTCAGGTCCTCTGGCAAGTCTGCTCGCTAGCTTAAAACCAATCGTATCAAATTCGGAGGTGCATCAGTCGAGGTCATTCATCGGGCACCTAGGAACCTCAGCAACTGAGAAGCGATGACTGGATCTGAGAAGTGAAGGACGATGTTAGTGGAATTGTGAATTACCTCGTTGGCCATAGTAACTTTGCTATGCAATGCTTCATCTTTTAACAGAACCGTTGTAGAATCATCGAAAGAATAGCAAGATGTCGCGATTGTCCTTATCTGAATCTGTGAGCTGCCTGAAGCCGTGAGCTGGAGAAGGTCGATGGGCTTGCCTAAACATTAAAAACGTCGATTCCTCAGGACAACAGAAGACTAGATTGAAAAGCGGGACACGTAAGACTTCTTGATCAAGATTGGGCTTCCTGGATGAGCCTAGTCAGGTATTCAATGATTAACTACAGAGTAACTGATGCAGAATTCAACAACAACAAAAATGCGACTCAATTTACAGAGCTCAGGAACAAAATGCTCTGATACGATAATTGAAGTACAACGAACCATATCTCATCCAAAAGTACGCTAAAATCCAAGGATTGACTTCAGCACTTCGCGGACCTTGGCCACACAATCTTCTTCAATGCCCAGTACCTCGTTCGCTCTCCAAGCAACGAACCGGTCAGGCCGAACCAGCACAGCTCCAGACTCTCCAACTCCTCGCAAACGCTCCCATTCGAAATAGAAGTCCTCCCAGTCTTGGCGGAAGCCGATCGAATGGGCCTCAAGAGGGACCCTGATCTCCGCCGAGACCTTTTCCACTGCTTTCTTCCATGCATCGCCGCCAATGCCGGTGAAAAGGACGAAGCGACCGTGTCCAGCAATGTCGATCGTCGAGGTCGGCGTCGTGGGCGCTGCCTTGTTGAGCCAGACGTGTGGCAGCCGCGATCCGGGATATGTGTTTGGCTCGTGGTACAGTACGGGGTTCTCAGCAGCCAGGCCGGTAAGTTGGAAGGGTGCCAACTCATCCGCATCGTAGATGCCCTGGCCGGAGTAATGCTGACCCATCTCCACGCCGAGGCCGTGGAACTCCTGGGCTGTGCTTTGAATGGCCTCCTTGAAAGCCTCCCGACGCTTCTTTCCCTTGAGGCTGGACTCCGAGAGCTCTGCCAGGGCACGCTGTCGGTCAGACAGATCCGTTGGAAGGGTACCCAAGGCGCTCCACACCCGGAAGTGGTCTCGAAAAGCTTGGTTCGCCCGTGTGACGATGGACTCTCCGACTGGCTGTCGCTCCGAGGCATATGTCGAGAGAAGAGACGGGCCTGCCAGACCGCGATGGACGTAAGCAATCTTCCACGCCAAGTTGAACGCATCTTGGATGCAGGTATTGCTACCAAGCCCGTTCATGGGGGGATGGCGATGAACTGCGTCGCCAAGGCAAAAGCTACGGGTGGCTGGTCAGCAACTACTCATCGGAAAGATTGAAAAGAAAAGGGGGAGGCGATTCGATGGCCGTGTCGAGTTTTGTTGACTTACATATTGCCATGGGAGTACGACTGCGCAACGATCTCGTTGATAAACCACTTGGACACATTGATGATCTCGGCGGGAGTATCGTCGCCAATGAAGTCTCGCACTCGCTGAAGGTACTCTTCCTTGGTTGGTTGGATGTTAATGTCCGCGTCCCTGTTGGGAAACATGATGAACATCCACTCGTCCCACGCCTTCACCATCCGGACGATGCCCATCCAGCCGAATTCTGGGTGCTCTTTATCCGGCTGCATGACCCAGTGCAGATTGCCCTGTCGCGACTCGACCAGGTGAGACAGATCGGCCTTGACGAGGACATTGATGGCGACGCCTTGTCCAGGCTTGCGATTCATCGGCAGGTTGAGCTGCTTGACGACTTGACTCTGAGCGCCATCTGCCCCAAACAGATACTTCGTCCGGACCGTGTATTCATAGTTCGACAGCTTATCCCTCAGCGTTACCGTGATAAATTTCGTCTCATCATCTTGCGTAAAAGACAGGAAAGTCGTGTCGAAGCGGACCTTAAACCCGTTATGGGTTGCGTGGCGTATAAGGATCGGTTCGAGCAAAGTCTGTGGTAGGTCTGTCGGGCTGCAAGGGCTTGCCATCTCGTAATCGCCCTAAGAAAAAAACATTCGAATAAGTTCGCGGAGGAGAAGCCTAAGAACCCAAGGGACTTGCCTTGCGCCGTGGGTCGTTGCCCCAGGAGTGAATACGCGCATATTCGACCCCCGCCATGCTATGGCACCACCTCGTGTGCATCATGCACTGACCTTTCGCGGACACCTGGTTGATGTCTCTTTCAAGACCAATGTCACGCAAACATTCTGTCCGAATATCAAGAGTTATGTTCTGTTATTCAAGGCTGCTCGCGCGGGCATTGGCTACGCAGAGGTTTCGGGGACAATCTTACCGACGGCTGCCATGTTCGTGATGTGCGCTCGCGGTGTGTTTGCAGTACCGGGAGCCGCCCCGACCATTATACCTTTCAAGCCTAAACCAATCTGTTAGTAAACTCATAGCTTGCTGGGTTGCAGAGGAACTGCCTCAATTACCATAGGAGGAGAGAAAGCAGGCAAGCGAGGCTCCTGCTGGTCCACAGCCAACAATTAGAAAATCGGTATCTACTGCGCTGCCGGACTCCCCATCGACGGTCAGACTCGGGTTGTTAGACGAAGGAAAGTTCCTGATGTCATGTGTTCCATTGATTTCGTTTGTGCCACTCGTGCTGTTGGTAACATGGGTGTTGCTGAGCCCGTTAGTACCGTTTCCGTTCGACATGGCGGTACCGTCGATATTAGCTTTCTCGCCAAGGCCGAGTTTAGGATGCGGACTCATTGTATCAATACAAAGGCGCGGACAGCACCTGGATTCGGATGGCGGCTCATTGCACCCATTTTCTCCTTTGGAAGTGCCATTAAATTATCTTTTGCTTCTAAAACGACACAAGTATTAAAGTGTTTGTCGGTGCAGTGGAGCATGCCGTTTGCCCTGTGGGCTGATGTGGTTGGAGCCCCTAATCTCGGCGGGAGACAGCAGACACCCCGAAGATCGTCCGGCGGTTCAGTTCACATTCACGTAGGTGTTGGCCGTCGCGACGCTGACCTCAAGAGACGCCTCGGCATAGCTTGGGGAGATTTCGGGTTGTTCCCCGGGATTGACAAGCGTCGCATTCTGCACGCGATGGCCCGATGCTGTGGGTTGTGTTGTGTCAGCAGAGCCTTGGGGGTTCCGGTGACAGACCAATCACACAGCATGACAAAAGAGGGCACAGATTGATTGCATGGCACGCGTCGGCGACTGGAACATCGGCGTCCCCATCCGCTTGAAGGTAGATATATATGTCGCAGTAAACCGACTTGGGTAGGGGAGCTATTCATCGTATGACCAAGACCTTCTCAAGGTGGCCTGCTTTCTTCTGATTTTGCATACTAAACATCAACATCATGGCACACAGACCTGGAACTCCCTTGCGGAAGATCAACCTAGTGCGAATTGCCCACGTGTACTACTCCCACAAGAACATCGACAAGGCTCGCCAGTTCCTGTTGGACTTCGGCTTCCAGGAGGTCGAACGCCATGGGTCAAAGACGTACTATCGCGGCACCGGATCCGCACCATTCGTCTACTGCGCATCCGGAGATAATGAGGACAAATTTGGCGGATCTGCCTTTGTGGTCGAGTCGGCCGAAGACCTAGACTATGCTTCCAAGACGTTGCCGAACGCAACACCGGTTCACGAAGTCCTCGACGAACCAGGCGGTGGCTTCCGTGTAACTTTCACAGATCCTGTGGACGGCTTCCCTTTCCACCTCGTCCACGGCCAGAAACTTCTCGAGCGTGGCGACGCCGATGTTTCACAGCGGACTTTTAACTTCGTGAGTAGGTCCTCGTTCGGCCGGTCTCATCAAGGAGTCAGCCTGTTTTCAGCGCACACAAGGCTGATCTCAACACAGCCCGAAGCGAAGCTGAGATCTGGAAACCAGTTCCAGAGATTCGAGAAGGGTGAGCCCAGAGTCTTTAGATGGCCGCTCCGAGCTGACGTCGTATCAGGCCCGGCTCCAGTCCACAAGCTGGGCCATTTTGGCATGTGTGTGACAGATTTCGCGAAAACGTACTCGTTCTATACTTCCCGCTTCAACTTTGCCCCCAGTGACGTGAGTAGAGTAACAAGACCAAAGATTGATTTACGTCCCATACTTGATCCTGACACCTTTTTCAGTTAGTTTATGATGAGAACAACCGGGACGTAACTACGTTTCTGCACCTCGATCGCGGTTCAGAACTTGTCGACCATCACTGCTTCTTCTTCTTTGAAGGCCCCAAATGCCATGTCCACCACTCCTCGTTCGAGACGTTTGACTTCGATACGCAGCTTCTCGGCCATGACCACCTGCGCGAACGGGGATATGAGAACTGCTGGGGTGTAGGACGTCATATCATGGGTAGCCAAATCTTTGATTACTGGTATAGAAGACCCCCATGTTGCGTTCTCTTGATGACTTCCGCATAAGATGGATTGACTTCATTGGCAGGTACGATCCTTCGCGATTCATACTGGAGCATTATGTGGATGGCGACCTTGTCGACGCCACATATCAGCCAAACAGAACCAAGGTTGGGCCGGGCAATCTTCATGTCTGGGGTACGTTACGCCATCATTTTTGTGCACACTACCAAAAAAAAATCTTGGGGCTTTTGTTGACGCTATCTATCGTAGGACCGGAAGTGCCTGCGGAGTTCCTCCAGTAAGAGGAATCAAGTAGATGCTGGGTATTTGCGTCGTGAGCGTACGCGGCGACGCGCAGGACCAAAGACGAGAGACTTACGGGAAATAAACTTCGAAGATGTTGGACTCCGGCTTGCTGAAACTATCCATGGCAGTCCCATCTTTTCACTGACCGTGCAAACTCCCAAGCTTCTCCAAGACTTGATCCAAATGAACCCTCACATGGCAACGGGATCACTTTAATCTAGCCTTAGCCATTGCTGGCTTCTAGTTTGGAAGTATAATGAAGTTTTTCGTTTTAACTAGAATCGGGGACTTTTTTCTACCGCTTCTCAGTGAGAGTGATTATTTCTATGGGAAGACTGAGAGACAGCATTCGTTAGTTCATTCTAACCCCTTCAAAGCAGCATTCAAAACAGTCCTTATTCCAATACACTTTGGTCACTCTCAGTTGAGTTACGGACTTAGAATATGCTTTGCCCATGTATACTTGTAGACCATTCAATGATGAAGATTTGTATTTGATCCTAACCAAACTCAAACCATTCTCTCTGATAAGCAGAAGTACTAACAAGGTGCCCCGAATCGATGTGGAGAGAGCAATCAGAAATCTCCCGACGATTTTCACTATTAATAGACCACACCAAATCACTGAATATCTTAGTCAAACCTATTCCCAGTCCTTCATGACCTGCAGGCTCTGCTTAACGTCCCGCATGATGACATCGATGTGCTGCTGGCTTCGGGGTTGGAATATGACCCTGTAGGGCTTAGGCCCATGTGCGATGCCCTCCTTGTAGGCCTCCGGCTCCGGGATTATCTTCTCGCCAGTGGCAGGGTCAACAGGGAGTTCAATGTTGAATCCCCAAAGGAGCTTGGCAATCGCTCGCCATTGCGTGCGCTCGGCAAGGTGCATGCCAGGGCAGATTCGTCTTCCAGCCCCATAAGCATAGTGATGTACACATAGACAGTTGTTAGCTAAGACGCTCGCAAAAGATTCACGTTTGAGTTAGTACTTATCTCGGCGATTATAATCGGGACTCCCAGCGTAGTCGTTGGCTAGGCGCGGGTGATCAAGGTACCGCTTCGGGTTGAAGGCATCTGGATCCATATAGTTGAATCGCTCGGACCGGTGAATGGCATACGACGGAATGATGACTGTTGCATCTTTGGGGATGAGCATGCCTTCATACCAGTCATCCTTAGCGACTCGATGGGGGACACCGAGGGGCAGGCTAGATTCCAGTTAGTCTTTTGAAAACGATCCCTCGGTTCAGGTAAGAAAGCGTCTCTTAAGACTCACACCGCATGCCATCGCAGGCCTTCTTTGACGATGCAGTTGATATAAGGAAGATTGGGGAAATCGGACCAGACCGGCATTCTGTAGAAGGTCAGTCTCAGGATGAATTGGGCGAAACCACCTGCAATACAAACCTCTCAACCCCACAAAGCTCATCAAGTTCCTTCTGGGCGATTCTCCAGTGCTCAGGATTCCTGGAGAGACAGGCGATCATAGTCAGAATAGAAGATGACGTTGTATCTGCTCCGCCCTCGACCAGGACACCGAGAAAATGGTTGATCTGCGTATCGGTCATCTTTCCGGCAAGCTTTGGGTCATCAAGGACGGAGTCGGCAATGCAAACACGGCGCTCGCCAGTTGCACGTCTCTCCTCAGTGATGGCACGAGCTTTCGTCCAAGTTTCATCCATTGCCTTGAATGACCGCTCTGCTCGGAGCCTCCAAGGGCTCAAAAAATCTGGCAGGTACTTGAGAAATGGGAATTCGTCGACGGGTGGATTTGCGCCGGGCTCCAGAGCCTCGCTATACTGTAGATCCAAATGTGGTCAGTTGCGCGAGCAAACACGGGTTGCGAAGCATATTGTTCGCATTGAAAAGGGATGGTGTAGTAGTACAGATTCCATTGCATCATAAACACACTGTGGATTGAATTAGTTCACGTTCAAGTCTTCTTTGTTTGTCCACAACAAGGGTCTTCACATACACGGCCAAAGAACGAGTCGTATGTAGGGCCTCTCTGGCCCCAGACCATGGCACAAGCCACTGAACAGGTTGTGCGCATGACATGGTGGTAGAAATCGTCGGGGCTTTTCAAGAGATCTCGCATCAAGATGGTGATTCTGCAGAAGTGATTCTCATGTTAGCACATTGGTATACAAACTCAAGGACAGGAGGTGGCAGGGAGACGTACTCGGCGTCTTGGATTGCTCCAGCTCGCTCGTCAAGAATTCGGGGCTAAAAACAGAAATCACGTTTTAGAATCGCTCACCGATTATTACTAGGGTAGAGCTAACGGATACTCTTGTATGAAAGCCTACTAACCGAAAGATTGTGAGATGCGATTTTCCGCTGCTCTCGATACAGGGGAGTGTTGTTCATGAAAGCAAAACTATCACCATGGGTCACGATATCGGCTACATGGTTCGGCGGCCGCTCAGAATAGATGACGCCCTTCTTGTCGACGAGATCATGTACAGCCTTGCGATCATAAAGAACGATCATGGTTGACGAAGCGAGTTTTAGAGAGAAAATGCCGCCGAACTGCTCGCCCCATTGGATAAATCTGGAAAATAGCCTAATGTGAGCAGAGACGCGTGGCCATGCTTTGGAATGGTCCGACTTACTTGGCATGAAGCCCGGTGACAGGAATCTGATGAAGATTTCCCAGGATCGGTAGGGTGGGCGGACCTGGTGGAAGCCCCTTCTCTCGTCTGCCGATGGAAAGCAGGCGAATCAAAACAAAGAAGGAGCAGATGACCGCCAACGACCACGTTGGCGCATTCACGACCTTAGCCACTAGCGGCTGCAGCC
This sequence comes from Tolypocladium paradoxum, assembly GCA_002916505.1. Taxonomy (NCBI): domain Eukaryota; kingdom Fungi; phylum Ascomycota; class Sordariomycetes; order Hypocreales; family Ophiocordycipitaceae; genus Tolypocladium; species Tolypocladium paradoxum. Next base: position 19,402 of record PKSG01000164.1, read on the forward strand.
GCTCGGGAAGCATAGTTGATGTTGTCGGCATCGTAGCTGGCTTGTGTCAGGTACGAAACAAAGTGCGACGGGAGAGATGTGACGAGGAACAAGCTATTCTTTCAAGATGAGAAAGAATCTTGTGATCAATGTAGCGGGGCGAAGTGTGAATGAGATGTGAAAGGACGGCAGTTGAGCTTCCTAGGTATTTCAAAGGTTGTTATTTTGTCTGCTAACACTACAAGCTGAACTTGGCTCTCTGTATGACAACCCTTGAGCATGATTCGTAGCGCGGACCCTCTTCGGGTGGCTCTGGACCGCTGCCTGTGGGGAAGAAGGCATCTCCGCATGGGGCCCCAGGTGTCACCGGGGTGTGTGGGCATGTCCTGCTGTTTGTCTCCACTTATACAGTCAATCGTGTCACCAGGTCTGCTGAGTCTGTTAAGACGCCGCTCGGAGTCCGGAGTCCGGACCATCTTCGGTGTATGTGCTGTAGTAATTCTAGGCAGGGCAAATACTACCACATGATGCCGAGCAGCCGTACCCCGGGATGTTCAGTCGAAGCTCAGTCATCCATGGTGCGATAAGTACGTAGCCGGATACGAACTTGTAATTGGGCAGGATTCCCGAATGAGCTCCTCCTGTGAGGTATTATGCATCAACGGCAGACTGGCCAAACTTGCAATACGACTGTTTTACCTCAATCAATCCCTGGGCCTGAACCGCATCTGCCTTACCATCAACCTTTCGACAAGTCGCATGTGGAACGAGTTTGATCCTCATATCGGCTACCATGCTCGCCTCTTCGAACGTGAGCCTGGCGATTGCCTTTGCGGTCATCGTCTATGGCATCTATCGACTGCTTCAAGTCGGGAAGAGGGACTCCCGAATGCCGCCTGGTCCCCCTACGACACCAATCCTCGGCAACCTGCATGAGATCCCAACCACAGGCCTTGGCAAGAAGTAAGTCAAATGACAGCAGCAACTCAACTGCTTTGTGAGTTAGCCGCGATGCTCATACGGAATTTCCTAGATTTATGGAGTGGTCGAAGACGTACGGCAAGATCTTCTCTCTCAAAGTCGGATCAGGAAACATCATCGTCATATGTGACCGGAAGGCCGTGCACGAGCTCATCGACAAGAAGGGCAGCATTTACTCGGACCGTCCGCCCAACGTTGTACCTCTGTTTATCACGCGTGGCGATCACATGACAATGGAGGGACAAGGTCCTTCTTGGCGTGAGAAGCGGACAGTGATCACGAGAAATCTGAACCCGAAGTCTCTCGACGAGAAACATTTCCGCGTCCAGGAAGCCGAGTAAGTGAAATTCGCCTCAAGACACCCAAAAGTGGCTCGGATGCCTTCAGCCGAAACTGACCTTTGCTGTAGGGCTGTGGTATTGATGAACAATCTGCTGCGTGACCCGGACAACTTCTTCCAGTATTCGAGACTCTATGCGAGCTCGGTGGCAGCTATTCTTGCATGGGGTTTCAGGGCGAAGACCCTCGACTCGTTCTGGTTCAAGGATGTTGCTATTATGATTGAACAAGTAGGCCACCCATCTAGGTGGATCTTGTGATAATGTTCATTTCCGCTGACCATCATTGCAGTGGCTTGAGGCTATCGAGCCCGGTGCCAATCCGCCAGTCGACCTCGTGCCCTGGCTCTGGTACCTACCGGGCAAGTGGAAGAAGAGGTGCTACAAGATGCGAGATCTCATGGACTTAACATGGAATCATGCCCGGCAACTGGTAAACGAACGGCTTGATAGAGGCGACAAACGCGACTGCATGATCGACATGAAGCTGGATGAGTACAACAAAAACGGCTGGCCTATGACTGATCACGCATTCAACAACCTCTTCGGCGAGTTGATGGAAGCTGGGGCAGACACCACGGCCAACCAGATTCTCACACTTATCCTTGCGCTGGCCAGAAACCCGAACATTCAAGCTCGTGCTCGGAAAGAGATTGATGAGGTCTGCGGAACGGAACGTGCTCCCCTCTTCTCTGACTTTTCTCGTCTGCCTTACATCAATGCTATTGTGAAAGAAGGCCTACGCTGGCGTCCCACGTCCGTACAAACCACGGCTGAATTGCATTCAACTCAATGACACCACTGACGCATCTACAGGTCTGACCTCGGTTTGCCACACACCGTCACCAAAGGTATATTCACAGATATTTTATTTCGTTCTATTCCTCATGTTTCGTCTGTGGCAGAACCTGGGACTAACTCATCTGGAAACGCGAACAGACGACTGGTATGAAGGCATGCTCATTCCGAAAGGGAGCACCATCTTCGTCGGTGTGTGGGCTATGCATCAAGATGAGAACTACTACCCGGATCACGACACCTTCAACCCTGACAGGTTCATGAAACATCCAAAACTAGCCAATGACTATGCAACTGGCCCAGACTATGAACATCGAGATAAGTAGACCTTCGTTTTCATCAAAGCCTAGCGAGCTAACATATCCCTCCTGAATCTCCACACCACTACGGATACGGAGCTGGTCGACGAATCTGTCCAGGCATCCACCTCGCGGAGCGAAGTATGTGGCGCATCGCAGCCAAGCTGCTCTGGGCATTTGAATTCGCCGAACCAATCGATCCAGCCACAGGCAAGGTCCAGCCCCTGGACCCGAATGCCTATACCTCGTCCAACCTTGTCTGCCCGCTGCCATTCAAGATACAAGTCAAGCCTCGCAGCCAAACTCACATTGATGTGATCAAGAGGGAGCTTGCCGGGGCGGAGGAATTCCTGTCGCAATATGATTGAGGATGATATTGCCATGAACATAGATCCGGTTTGTTAGGACTAGTTAGTGTCTCAGCCCTGGTTGGAATTGTGCACATCTTTTCATCACCCATCCGTCGTTGCCGGGCATGGCTATTGGCTTTGATAAGCGAACTGGCCATAAAGAGAAGAGACTGAACGTTCCGAGATTAAAAAAAATTACGAAACTATCAGAATAAAACATATTTCAAGTGATAGAGGAATTTATTAACAATGGTAATACCTTGTGACTATAGTCCTAACATATTGATATAGTCAGACCGCGCCAACAATCTCAACGATGTTAAACATGTCCTTCAGAATAGATAGCGCTCAACCTAAGATTGGGTTTTAATTAGGTATTCTTGAGAGGCTTCATGCTTTGTAGAGTCCAGAAGTCAGCGGCTTACGTTCTACCCGAAACATCCATATCATCTTCAGACTAATTTGATGGTCAGTCAGTGGGAGATTGCCAACACAAGAGTGAAGGGGGACTGGGATACCAAAGACAGCGTAAATTACATGGGCATGTACTGGAAATGGATCCTACGTCTTCTGGTCTTCCACTATCGATACTTTGAGGCCGCGAGCTGGCCTTCATAGACCTGTCCCTACGACTAGCTACAGGCCTCGACTGAATACGAGGGTGCCGCGTTAAGTTCCTGCTCATCTCCTACATTCTCTTTGAGGGATCTAAAATCATCACCATACGTCCTCCTAAACTAGTTGTTAGAAGGGGGTGTGTCTGCAATGAAGAAGATTAGAGGTAAATACCTGGTACTTGTGTGAACTTCTCATGTCCTCTAACCACGCCTCCGAATCTGCAAGACTCATATGAGACGTGATGCTCAGGATGTTGCACAAGGTCTTGGACACGCCGCGACCCATTGTGGCATCACCACAGACGTAAACATGACCATTATTCCGGAGGGCTTGGTAAATGGTCTGAGCCTCTTGTTCAAGCAGGTCCTGGACGTAGACCTTCTTTTCAGTTTGCCTCGAGAATGCTACGTGCATCTTGAACTTGTCACCCAGGATTTCCTGGTAGCCCTATAGCAAGAAACAACTGTGAGACACCGCACATTGCCAGTCGCTAGATCTAGAAAGATACTTACTTTCCACTCGCCCCTGTATAGAAAGTCTTCAGCTTCCTTCCTGCAACCGTAGAACAGGGTCATATTTCCAACCGCTTGTCCCGCCTGCATCATAGCAGCGCGTTCTTGGACGAATGCTCTGAAAGGCGCAACTCCGGTACCGCATCCAATCATGATGACGTGAGACAGATCGTTGGCCAGTCTGAAATTAGATTTCCGCACTGCAACAGGAAGAGTTGGGCTAGACCCTGGACCAAGCCCAGGTGTAGAGTAGGAAACCCTTCTGGTTGTAGTCTCGAGCCCGACGCCCCCAAGTCTTAGGGCAAGATCCAACAAATAATTGGTCGCCACGCCGTGAAAGAAACGCGCAGTATTTGGAATTGGGTAACATTCCACGACGGCTGTAATTGCCAGCGTGCCCCTCTGAACGAGAGAAGACGAGGAAATGGAGTAATACCGGGGTCGCAGCTTCGGCACACTATCTAGTAGCACCTCTAGAGGGATGGGCAAGACCGGATTCTCAGGGAAAAGCTCTTCAATGAACCCGGCCAGGTTGTAATACCTGTGTGTTGTGGCTTCGAAGAAGGCATCTTTATCCCGTCCAAGAGACGTCAAGGTGACCTTGTGCCTCTCGTCCGTCACAAACCCGGCCAGGATGGATAGAAGCTGTCGAGAAACAGGGCCACATATCTCCAAATGATGTCGAACGACGGCATCATAAGTTGTTGGGCTTGGTACAGTCGGCTTTGACCCATCGGTTGGTTGTATATCAATGACAATGTCTCGCTTCTCTTGGAGTCCGAAAGCGCGAAGAAATCGGTCAACCTCGATGTCGGGATTAGAAGGGTAAACCCCAAGATGATCCCCAGTTTCGTATGAGAGGTTTGTGTTCTTGAGGTCAAGCTCGATATGGACACAGTCTCTTTGACTGTTCGTGAACAAACCGTAGGTCTTCGAGAGAGGCGCAATCGACACTTCACTAGCGCTATGCGGGCTGGCTTCGCTGCTCAGCTGAGTGGAAGCAGTTTCTGAGACTTTGCATGACGGTTCAAAAACAACCTCTCTCTCCTCAAGATGCATTGCCTGTGACACGACAGCCCACATCTCTTCCTTCCATGCCAAAAATTCTTCTTCCATGTCTCCCAGAGAGTCGTCGATTTCGCCGGTGGGGCCCAGTGGTTGGGCACCCATGGCCTGCATAGCTTTGTTGACATTGCGGATGACAGCGTTGTAGTGTGCGTAGTTGCTGTTGCCTAGTCCAAGCGCTGCGTACCTCATCTTCTCCAAAGCCGTGTTCTGGTCGGCATCGAACGGACAGTTCTCATCAGTGATGAAGTCGTAAAAGCGCTGAGCATTATCCGTGGGCTCCCCATCGCCATACGAGGACATGACAAAGATAGCAAGCTTGTCGGCAGGGAAGTCTGACAAGCCCTCATAGTCGTATTCGTCGAGGTCGGCCAGCATAGTGTCGAGTCCGAACCTGGCCTGGCCTTCTCTTGCCAGCTTTTCGGCCATATCTTGGGAATTTCCGGTTTGAGAGCCAAAAAATACAACGCAGTTCCTGTCATTTTCTTCCATATGCCGAACGATGCAATTGCTGCCGCCTCCTGTAGACTTGGAGTCATTCAGGAATCTGCTCCCAAGCTTCAATGAGCCCAAGGACAATAGCTTGCCGCCCCAGAGATAGGCGGCCGTAGAAACCGCAACAGCGGCCAAGATCAAGGCACTCATGCTCTCTGTGTTTTGCTGTAGCCACAAGTCAGTGAGTGATCTGCCTTGGGTAATGGGGTGATGCGAACCTCCTCCATGCTGGCGCCAGCTAAGGATTCTGGACCGAAGTCGGGCATCTTTGGAGATGACCTGTTGATCTCCATTGTGCGCACTTGACAATGACAGAGCCAAGTTGTCGCCTTCTAGACTCTATGCCAGTTGCAACCTGGGTGTAACGATACGTCTTGTAATGTTGATCGAGCGCCCTCGCAATGCTAGGCTAAACACATCATCGCAGAAAAGAAGACGGGCTCGTTGGAGATTGCCGAGACATGGAACGAAATAGAAAGCCCCAAGCAGGTGACTGGAGTCTCGGTTCGGACTGTGATCAGCTGTCTGTTGCGGCGATAGGCCATCCTCAATTGCATTGGGTGTTTGGTGGGTCCATGACCATGTCAACCTTCATTCAAGAGTTCTGGACCGGCTTAACGGTCCTCGGACAGATTCAACCAGGTCCCTGAAATCGCACTCGGACAACTAGGACTCTAGGAGATGGGTTTCATTCTCGTTGGGGAGAAATAGGCACGGTCTAACTGTCACGACCCCGAAGCTGCTCCGGCCGAAGACAGCCCGTCAAGGCACAAGCCGGTTCTTGCAGGAGGAGACCGCCTCATTCCCCCAGGGTCAAAGCGGCGCTAGAGGACTTGGCTATTTTCTTCGAGCTCATTGCTCAGATATGAAGGAATCTGATCTGCTCTCCAGTTCTACCTACACTAACTGCTTCACTCCCCTGTCTCACAGTGGACTGGACACACCGCCTCCCTCCGTCACATCCGTCAATCATGGCCGATCAAAAGACTCTCGCTGATCTCCAAAGCCGCCTGCAGAGGCTTGAAGACAAAGATGCCATCACATCTTTACTCAACCGCTACTGCAACACCGCGGACGACCACAAATGGGATGAATTTGCCGCCTGCTTCATCCCCGACGGCATTCTTGGGTTTGAGAACTGGGGCGACATTGTCGGCCCCAGGAATATCTCTGCCGCCGCTGCTGGTGCTGAGGACCGCTTCCAGGGTCTTCAACACTCCATGACCAACATGGAGTTCTCCATCAACGGTGACGAGGCCACAGGAACCTGCTATCTCTGGTTTGCGGCTACAATGGACACTTCCAAACCACACGAGTACCACGCATTCGGCGGCCCGTACAAATTCAATTTCAGGCGCACCACAGAAGGATGGCGGATCTCACGAATGCAACTTCAGAAGATTTGGGCTCAGAACGAAGACACCCAGGGAGTGTTTGGTTGAGAAGCCACCTGGCCGCAGTGTTGAGAGGGATGTGTCAGGGTATCGGAGCTCATAGGTAATGTTAGAAAACATACTTTGGGCTCGGAATCGTAAATTATATCATTATCAGTTTTAGGCTATAAAATTGCTGCATACACGGGGTTCCCAAATCAATGCTCTGAACTTAGGCAAACTTGGACGTTGTTGGCTTATGAATATACAGCTGCTTGGTCAGCTCGGAAAGGAACTTGAAAGCGTAGCAAGGCACATCTAACACGTAGTTCATAATATCTGAGAAGGAGTCCCGGGATCTGGGCAGTGAAAAAAAAAAACCATGTGTATAAATCGCAATATATTCTCATTCAGAATCTAACTTATTCCATGACTATTATGGCTCGCCCATTCAAGCTGCCGTTTCGAAGCTGTTTGTATGCCTCTGGTATCTGATCGAAGGAGAACCGGTCAATGTCGATGCGAAGCTTTCCATCGGTCGCCAGTTGACAGACCTCTCGGAGGTCCTTGCGAGTACTCCCCAGTGACATTGAAAACTTGGCACTGGTCGCCATGCGGCTCCAGCCAAGCCTGACAGACCCTCCTTGCATTCCCACTACCGAAATGTAACCCTGGGGACGAATGACCTTTGCAGCCAACTCAAGCGTCTCATCACTCCCGACCAGGTCAATCAGTCCATCAACACCCTTGCCGCCAGTGGCTTCACTCATTTTCTCAGCAGTATTGTCGTCCGATAGAAGCACGACATCCGCCCCAAGCTCAGTGGCATGCTTGAGTCGAGCATCTGTAACGTCGACGGCTATGATGCTGGCTGGAGAAAGCAGCTTCAAGAACTGGATTGCATATGCCCCTAATCCACCAACACCAATAACTGCCGCAGTCATGCCAGGTCGTAGCTTCGACATGAAATCGTTGCACCCAGCATAGGCCGTTACTCCCGCATCTGTGAGCGGAGCGTACAGGACTGGGTCGGCGCTTCCGATGGAGATCAGCTCAGCCCGTGGAACAACGAGGAATTCTGCCAGTCCACCGTCAAAGCCAGCTCCTCTCGTCATGCCGATGTGACCGCGACGATAGTAGTCGCAGTGTTGCTCAATGCCCGCCTCGCAGAACTCGCAGAATCCACAGTGTCTCATGTGGTGAACGACAACGCTTTCGCCCTTTTGCAAGTCTGTGATATCGGTCCCGACTTCCTCCACATACCCTGCCGTCTCATGCCCGAGAATGTATCCGGGTTCGATAGAAGAAGCATAAGGATCGCTGCCCGGGTCGCTATCCATCATATCGAGGTCTGAACGGCAGAGCCCAACCGCCTTCACGCGGATGAGGACATCAGACGGGCCGGGCGTCGGTTTAGCCACATCCACATATTGCCCTGACTGACCCCACTGCATAAGCTTGTATGCCTTCATGTGTTAGGCTTTGGGGATGACAGAGATGATGGGTTGACGTGTGTGTCTGTGTTGGTAGGAGCGGGTGTCTGGTGCACGGCGATCGAATTAGGCCAAAGAGGATCATACAGAGCCCTCAGGTGCAAGAATTAATGCAAGATATCGGAAGGTAATGTGATTTGTCTTAGCGCAAAGCTTCTCTTAGGTTGGCATGGCTAGCACTAGGCGACCGAAGTTGGCCCGTGAAGCATACGAGGATGTCGGTGTTGCCAAGTCAGCTATGCACCCGAAGATCAAGCGCACGTTGAACAGAGGTTGCAATAGGGGCGTGGGCAGAAGAGTACGTTTGAGGAGCACCAAGAGTAAAGCTCGACTCTGGACGATACTCAGTTCGACTCGGTCGGCAACGGGAGGTTTTCGGTCCGATGTCGACGCTTGTCGACGTAAAGGGGTAATTCCAGCACGCAGGGGCCCCAAAACTGTGACTAGCGTATTGTGGGGGAATCCGGGTAACCTTAGATAAGAATTCCCGGGGTATATGCCAAGGCTGGGGAGCTGGGGAAGGGAGCACTACCCAGTACACAGTCTTGAGTGTGTACTTAAACATAGCCTTTCCGGGGAAAGGTTGGAGGATCGTATATACGCTTCTTTGAACAAATACGGTGATATTAGTCCTTGTCACTTTATAGGGAAAGCCTCTCACATTCTGCCTCTTTACAACTTGGACCCCTTATCCAATAATATAGCCATGGCGCCGGAGTCTTCCACTGTGGGTATTCGGCCGGCCCCTGCGCTGGGCTCCAATAGCGACAACACACTGGAGTACGAAAAGCAGGATGAACAGCGCTCAGCGGCTCTTACGGCGGAGAAGTCAACTCTTCCCGACGGCTACTACATGAGCCCTCGCTTCATCGGCACGTTCGGAGGCATTGCATTCACTCTGGCTGCCACTTACTTCGCCTTTGCCGCAGCCGCGGGATGCATTGTCGAGATTAACCAGGACATTGGGCCAAGCGAGAACTACTACCTCTTCAGCATTGTCTGGACCATTGCTCAGTCCATCAGTATCCTGATTTTCGGACGCAACTCGGATACCTTCGGACGCCGCAACTGGGCTCTGGGCGCGAGTTGCCTGGGAATTATCGGCGGGATCCTCGCCGCCACATGCCAGACCATCGAGCAACTGATCGGAGCTTTCGTAATCCTTGGTTTGGCTGCAGGCATTCCAGGATCATATCCCCTGTTGACGGGTGAACTTCTCACAAACAAGCTGAAGTTCCTGGGGACCATCATCGTCGTCATTCCTAACATCATTGCGACGGGCTTCGGCCCGTACTTGGGCGTGCGCTTGAGTGTGATAGCCTCTTGGAGATGGATCTTCTACATCTACATCATCCTAATGGGTAAGCCGCCTTTCCCGAATACTTCGGCTGGTTACATTCTGACTAACGACCTGGTCGGTCCTAGTGTGCGGAACTGTCCTCTGGTACTTTTTCTACCACCCTCCATCGTTCACCCAGCTCCATGGAACCAAGGTCTCGCGACTCCAGGAACTAGCTCACATCGACTACATTGGAACATTTCTCCTGGTTGCCGGCCTCGTACTCTTCTTGCTCGGTGTTTCTTGGGGCGGACCTTACTCATGGAGCTCCGCTCGTGTTCTTGGGCTCTTGATCACAGGAGCCGGTGTCCTTGTAATTTTTGTTCTGTACGAGACCTATGCCAAGATCAGACACCCGATCTTCCCGATGCATTTCTTCCGCGACGTCAGAGGATTTACGTGCGTCGTCATCATCTCGGCTATTACGGGGTGCCTCCAGACCGCGGCATTTATTCTTTGGCCGTCTCAGGTGCTGTACATCTTTGGAAGTACCACCGAAGGTTGGGAGACGGTGGCCTGGATGTCCAGCGTTGTCAACTTTGGTGCTTGGGCTGGCATCATCGTAATTGGACCTCTTTACCACATCATCAAGCATCTTCGAACCCAGCTGCTCGTGGGGTCCATCTTCATGACGGCGTTCCTGGGTGCAATGGCTTCCATCAATTACACCAATAAGAGCTCTGCCATCGCTTTCGCGTTTTTGAGCACGTTCCCTATGGGCTGGGGCGAGATTTTCACCATGCTTATGGTTCAGTACATTGTCCCGGAGACATCCCTCGGCGTCGGATTTGGTAAGTTGGCATCAGATGCTGAAGACTCGATCCCCATGGCACAAGACTAACCACACGCTCTGTTAGCTATCGTCTCCTCGATGAGGACAATCTTGGGTTCCATGTTCTCATCCATTTTCGTCGCAATCTACACGAACAAGCTGCCAATTAAATTTGCGGAGATCGTTGTTCCCGCTGTGACAAAAGCCGGTCTTGCGGAATCAGAGGTGCCGGCCCTACTGAAGGCCGTGTCGACAGCAAGTCAAGCAACAATCAAGGCAATTCCTGGCATGACGGACGAGCTGCTGAGGATCACGAACATCAGCGTTGCAGAGGCGTACGGCCAGTCCTACGCATATGTCTATTACACGGCCGTTGCGCTGGGCGGAATCTGCATTATTGCCGCCGCATCGCTGAGGGACTTCGATCACTACCTGACCGACCACGTTTCCCGGCAAGTCTACAAGAAGGAGGACACCAAGTTTGATATCCTGGAAAGGCTCGCCGAACGGAAAGAAACTCCACGAGATGAGCGGCTCGAGAGTGTTTAGGAAACGCAAAGGCGTGTAGTGTGTAGGAACAAGGCCTAAGGCGGTGAATATCCGGCAAATAGGTATTCGGAATGCAGTAGGTAGTTTTCTCTTTAATGTCAGCGGCTGGAAATACTAGTTATACGTTAATTCGATACCAAAGTTGAACTCGTTTTGGAGGTGATCACTCTCACTCCGTCGATGGTGGTGTGTACTGCATCTTCGAAGTCTCTTTTCACTGGTCAAACAATCAAAGCCGCGCCTGAACTTGACCATTCCTTGTGGGACCTAAATGTAGTTGATACCAAAGTACTAGATTGAGCCGCGAGCCTTCAAGCAGCCAATCGTATGAAGCGTGTGTGATCCATGGCCCTTGACCCCAGCATAGTGTGTCTACCATCAAGTATAGACGACAATTATTTTTCACTCTGCCCGGTGGTAGCACATCTCGCCAAGGCACCTAGTACCGAGAACGGAAACGACAAGAGGCGCCTGGAGTAAGGATAAAAGGGGTACGCTCGCCAGCGAGCACGGCTTCATGTGAAAATCTGGGGAAGTCCCGGCATCACACAGAGAGCTGGATGGAAAACCGACGGATACTCCACGGAATCCAAATTAACATCACTTGACACATTAATTTGGCTTCCAAGACATTCTCGGCCCTCGCGACGACTTTGGTACTGAGCAATCTGATTCGGACCAATTTCGGCTTCCCGCAGTCCATGGCGTCGGTATGAACGGCTCCGAACGCGCGGAGCCGAGAGGGCGTTACCGTTAATAGAGCCGATAGACCAGCTGAGGCATCGGTAGAATATAATCCGACCAACATTGGATCTTCTCGGCTGCCCCTCTGAAACCAAACCTGCGATCCATTATACCGGGCGTCATTCCGTCGCTCAGATTGCACCAACAATCAAGGAATATTACGCCGCGCAGACGAGACAAAACCAACGGAAGATGCTTGGAATCTCAATCAAGGGTCAGGTGGGCATTGTGACGGGTGCCGGATCTGCGTATGGCATTGGCAGGTCGATGGTGATAGCTCTGGCCCAGGCAGGAGCAAAAGCAATCTACGCTTGCGATCTGAACCTGGGCGGCATCGCGTCTTTGCAAGACGTCGTGAAGTCTCTCGGACTAGAGTGCATTGTGGAGGGTCGCCAGTTGGACGTCGCTTCGGAGGAACAGACTGTTGCCATTCTCAAGGAGATTCTCAAATGCCATGGACGATTCGACTTCTTTATTGCGAATGCTGGCTACGCAGTCTATCGGTAGGTGACTTAGCGTCCCCTTCTGGCAAATTCCGTCTCCCATTTTTGCTTTCATTTCCTGGCTTACTGACAGAGTGCAGGTCTTTGGAGACTCTGAACCAAGAGCATTTCATGCGTGCCGTCGAGGTGATGCAGAAGGGGCCATATCTGTCCGTGAAATACGGCAGCCAGGCGATGATGGTCACCTCGGCAGAGAAACCGAAACCCAGTGGCTCAATCATCATCACGTCGTCGTGCGCCGCATTCGCGGGAGCTTACGCGGATCTGGCTTACACAGCCGTCAAGAAGGCTTGCAATGGCATAGTGGAGAGCGGCTCGGTGCAGCTGTCTGCGAGCAATATCCGTGTGAACGGCATCGGCCCAGGTTGTACCAAGTCGAGCATTCTAACCAGCTCACAGCTGGCGGAGCGCGGAGAGGCTTACCAGTTGGAAGCCAGCGACGAGGAGATTGCCAAAACACACGCCAAGTTCTTCGAGAGAGGGGGTCTATTCAATGATCAACAAAAGTACTACAACCGTACTGCCGAACCCGACGAAATTGCCTACCTGGCCGCGTTCCTTACATCGGACATGGCTGCAGCCATCAACGGGCAAATCATCCTGGCAGATAGCGGAAAGACTGTGGCGGCAACCGGGGAAGGATTTACCGGACCTGTAACTGCTGTATCACCGATGAACTTTGCTTAGATGACTATCAAATGTAGATGAGTTTGTACCGGAGACCCGGACAGTCAATACACGTTCTTCCGTTTCACTCGGCTTATGATGCCTACATGAATGTAGAAATTTGTTACGGACCTAAATATGTATCAAGTCCCATACTGTAAATAGAACCGACTTGATGAGAGGAACGAGTGCAAAACTCGCCGTAGACCTTTTAGAAATAACCTGTATGATTTTTATCGTTGTGGTCACAACGCTCACATGTGATCTCATGACGGCTATGAACTGAACCAACCCGATGACGTGACAAGCATCACTCAGAGTTCATCCATAGTTGCGGTTCGCCCAATGCGTGTGCGCCTCGAAGATACCACTATTTCAGAGAGACTTTTCATGGCCCCACTGGAACGCTTGGCTTCGGTCATGACACAGATTGGGGCCGGGCCGCTCCTCCGGGGCAATGATGGCCATAAGCTGCGGTGTCGGCCGAGGCCCGAAATTGCTCCGCCGGAGAATATCGCAAGGCAGTACGCAGACACTCACTCTGCCTAGAGCTGCAGACTTGATTCATCCCATCCATGTAGCACTCCAATATAAGATCCCGGGCTGGCACTGCAGGCTTGATGGGCAAGCATATGACACAGTCACAAGATATTGAGCCTTCACCCGAACACGACATGATACAGGAAAATTGGACACATCTTGTACGGTTTCTGAGCAAAGAAGATGGCAGAATCCATCTGGGACAGGTCGACGCGAAGTGGTCAGATGTTGGCCTTGCTCTAGAGGAAGGCAGCAATGTCACCGCAAACCTCGTGGAAGGCACTGTTTTTGACGGTGTCGTTACAGACCGGGTTATGACGATATCTCAGGTGAGAGAAAACGAAAAGAAAATCGAGAAGTCGACTTGGCGATCTCGAAATGCGGCCCCTGCTGAGTTCATTATGCTCCAGCTCCTGTCCCCATTGGCACCGGACGAGGTCCCCGTTATTCGATGTCTCGGACTCAACTACCGCGACCACGCGAGGGAGGCCAGCATGCCGATTCCCGACGTGCCAGTCCTCTTCATCAAACCCCGCACAGCACTAAATGGGCCGGCTCCAGCCCGGATCACCGTCCCCAAGATTGCTCAAGACGGGTCGAGTGACTATGAGGCAGAGTTGTCGATTGTCATCTCCAAGACAGGCCGCGACATTCCCAAAGAAAAGGCTATGGACTATGTGCTGGGATACACGTGCAGCAACGACATCAGCGCGCGTACCCAGCAATTCAAGAACAGCCAGTGGTGCTTCTCCAAAGGTAAGGACCGCCTCTTGCGTGTCCATGTCCCAGACGGGATTTTTGCTAAAGGCACGATCAGGTCTAGACGGATCATGCCCCATTGGTCCAGTGCTTGTTGCGCCGTCGGCTATTCCAGACCCCCACAATCTCAGAATCAAGGCCTTTTTGAATGGCCGGACGGTGCAAGACTCTAATACGCGGTCGGTTTCTCCTCGATCCCTCGAGAGATTCGTCACAACTCACAACACTAGGAGCTAACACGAGATTAGAGAAATGATATTCGACATAGCATCGACCATCGCCTTCTTGTCACAAGGAACGACTTTGGAACGCGGGACCATAATCATGACTGGCACAGGGCCTGGCATTGGAGCGATGCGCAACCCCCAGCTGGTGCTCCGGGATGGCGACGACATGCGGGTGGAGATAGAGCAAATCGGCACGCTGATCAACAAGGTACTCTATGAGTAGACTAAACTCAGAATCGTATCATGTAGACTTTCTCCTCGGCTGAATTTGGCGCCCACGCGGCCAGCGGCGCAACATCTTCGGAGACCGAAATCGTGCCGCAAGGGGGGGCCCCCCCCCTCCTTTTTTTTCCCCTGCAGAAAAGCGACTACTAGGCACTAACGTGTACTCCGTAATAGGTACCTAGGTATGTTTGTCTACGGAATACGTACCGACTATAGTTGGGCGGTATCTGTTCGTGTGGCTTACCCTGACCAGGGGGCTAACCAATTACCAGGGCTGGAGAACTACTAGTGTAGATAGTGCCTTTGGTGGAATCCGAGGCAGCCCCGTGATGCGGGGAAAGGACACTACTACTACCTACTATAGCCAAGGTAGTTAGGTTCCTTATCCAGGTGGACTCGGCAAGAGTCACCAAGGGTAGGGTACAAGCATCCAATCGAAGCAACGACTCGCCGAATGTTTAAACACAGCATGTCCCAGGCCCGAGGTAATCTTTTTCGCTGCTGCAAGGTACCAACAGCGCATGTCACGAGCCAGGCCACTAAACTTCGACCGTCGTTCAAGCCCAAACAAGAAAGAAAACGTCGTGTTGAACCTGTTCTCTGTCAGATGGCCGCCAGAATGTGGCCCGAATCGACACGAGGAGAAGCAGAGGTGCGCAGGAGCCAGATCGCATGTTACACTTGTCGCAAGTATGCTGTTGCTCTTGAATCCGCGCGTTCACTAAGTTGCGGACAAAAGGCTAACCCCTTTTTCGTGGATATCAGGCGGAAGGTCAGATGGTAAGTCGCCTGGCAGATGGTGTCTCACCCAGCCTGTACTTAGTCCCCTTCAAGCGATCGCGAATTCCCCCAGTGCCTTGTCTGTGAGCAGACGGACCAGGTGTGCGAGTATCCCTCGAAACTCAAAAAGCCGGGCCCCAAGATTGGTAAATCGCCCAGCAGCTTGGAACTAGTTACATGACCAGTAGACTTGAGAGCGCTTACGATGGTATCCAGGGACCTCACAGCGCCCGAAACGACGACGTCGGGGGCGGCAGAGAACGGAGCTGCAGCGATCACGGTCGCCATGCTCACCTTACGCCTCTCAGGACAATAGCGAGCGATCTTGCGTTTACCTTCGAACCGAGGACCGCCCCTCACCCACGGACCCAGGTACCGATGAATACACCGCTCGGAGACGCAACTCGGAGCTTAACATCAACGACCTATCGTTCATCCTCCACCCCTGCCACGAAGCATCCACACCCGAGAAGGAGGCGAAGGATCGATCCCCTGGAAAGGAAAACAGGGAGCAAGTAGACCGGCCCTTGCTTCAACAGGCCTCGGAAGCTTTGGGGATGTCACAAGATATGGTACAAGAAATGTACGTGATATGTCGAGGAGCAAATCCCCAACTCCTCCCTGCACTGACGGTCTAGTTAGTTATCTAATCCGGCATTCTTCATTCTTTCATCTCGTTGCTAATTTCCTTCGGGGCAATGTCATAGGATCTATGTTTACTTCCGAAATATGGTGGCCATTAACCTTTTCCACGAACCATCTTTCACGGACAAATTGACGGCCATCACATCTCTGCCACAGACCTGCGCACTCCTGGCCGCCATGTTGGGCTACGCCGCTCGATTCTACCCGTCTGAGATGCTCTTGGAAAGGGCACAGCAACCGCCGCTTCACAATAGCTGCCCGCCGCCCGAGCACTTCATGGGCATGGCTTTGAAGCTCATCGATCAAGCCCTCATAGAGTGCGATGACGAGCCACCTCCGATTTGCGTTGTGCAAGCGCTGATCATAGCTACGCACTGTCAACTTACGCGAGGCGTTCACGGAAAGGCATGGAGATCCCTGGGCATGTGCGTCCGCCTCGCCTATGAGCTCAACTTTCACCTCATCGACACCCGAGGCGTGGTCCGCGCTGGCGCTGGCGACTCAGACACCATTGGATGGCGGGACGACGAAGAGAAGCGCCGGGCCTGGTGGGCAATCTGGGAAATGGACGTCTTTGCCAGTACCATCAAGCGGACACCCACCGCGATTGACTGGGCCCATATGGAGACCTTGCTTCCCATCGACGATGCGGACTGGTTCTCTGATCGACCGGCGCCAAGTGCGTTTATGGAAAGGGACCCCATACGTAGATGGAAGTCGGTCCAGGACACCGGGAACCAGTCCCCAAAGGCCTGGTTCTTGGTGATCAACTCCCTGATGAAGGACGCTCAGATCATCTCTAGCCCCCGCGGAGTGCCTCTCGTCCCGGATGCAAACCAACGGCGGCCGTCAGCGCCGTTCAGGAGCAAATCCGGTCGTATTTGCCCCGAGAGTGGAGAGGTAGCACGGCAACATCTGGAGATTCTCGCCAATGCCGTGCAATGCTTCGTGCTGGCGCTGCCGCCGCACTTGAGGTATCGAAATCAAAATCTCAGCTTCGACCCTCCCGTCCCGGGGCAGACATCTTCCCTACGACAGCTGCACTGTGGGATTTACAACATTTTCGTCATGACCCAGCTGACCAGGCTCATGATCTACCGTTACGACCTATTCCGCCAGCCAACCACCACCCCCCGCCGTGCTAGCAGCCAAGGCGATCGGATCAGGGCCGCACAAAGCTTTTCCTCGGGCATTCCGGATCTGGAGAGTGCATCGGTTCGACAGTACTTCGAGGCAGCGGACAACATCCTCTCTATTGTGAATCGGAGCTGTGAGGAGCATATCCAGCATATAAACCCCTTTCTCCTCAGCACCATTTGGCTGGCCTCTGCGGTGCAGTTGGTCCGGAAATATCTGGACCGTTCCGTCACCAACACTTCCCTCATCAAGTCACGGTTTGACGTGTTGTACTTGACTTACAAACGGTGCGTGAGCTTCTGGGATGCAAAGACGGCTTTGCAACAGAACCTGGAGACTCTGGAGGTGCAGCTTGAAAGCCATTTTCAAACCGAGACAGGGGATTTATGCCAGGCTTCTCGAGCAATGTCGAAGCAAAGTGCGGATTCTAGCAAAAGTCCATACCCCTCTTGGATTCCGGACGAATCAAGCTCTCAGCGCAACGGTATGGACCCAGAGGTAACTGCAACAATCGATGGTGAGAATACTGGTAAGCGCAACGACTGCTTGCGACCCTGTTTAGGCCTGTCGGTGGTGAAAGCGGAGTTATTGACAAGGATCAGGTCTGCACCGGCAAACAAACGATCACCTGGTTTCCATCCCCCAAGACCATACTGCCACAAGAGCCGCCCCAGGCTCTTCAGCTCTTAGAAACGATTCCAGCGCTTCTGGGAGTGCAGGTCAGGGTATCGGCGCAACGGAGGTCGCCGCCCATCAGGAGCATCACCAGCAGCAAGACCGACGGCTCTCGCAACAGTCTCAACCCGAACAGAACTTTCCCAATACCACACTCCCACCATCGCCTCCGCAGTCTTCAGCCAACCCGGCAGAGGATGCAGTCGACCCGAACCAGTCATTCTGCGATATAATGCAGATGTCTCTATCCTTTTTCAGCCCCTCACTGTTTGATCCCATGGCCTTGGACGACCCAATGCAGAATAATTCACAGAGACAGCATCTAGACCTGCCGGTCGACATCCAGAACCTTCTATCTGGACTATCTACGTATTAACAAGCATAGCCGTTTTGCATTCTAAATAAAGGCCTCGTGAAGCCCGTGTGACTCTTCCTTTCCCTAGAACTATCTTCTACCCATTACCTTACCTACTATACGAAGGCCATATTAAGGGTATCGTCAGAGTATACTTTAGCGAAAAATCCTATTCTAATATATTGTGTTAGGGTTATGCCAATATACGCTAGGGTGTCTCTAATTGAAAAAAAGTACTAAATGAGTTATTGCACTTTAGTAGTTGCAGTCGACCGTAATAGTCTGCGGGAGATCTCTGGCGTACATAATCCTCGGCTCAGTCGAGTCCGCAAAAATCTCCTTCCTACGTTTTGGAGGAACTTCTCCTAGCAGACAACAGATGGCAAAATCAACCTGCAACACGTTACCTGACTCGGCCATACGTCCCGACTCGGCGCTGGAACCCGCGCGCTGCATGGCTGTGCTATCGGTTGGGGCGGTTGCTCTTGCGGATGAGCGAGTCCTATGCGGAGTCCGCGCTGGTGGATGATGGACCGGAATTGAAATAGTAGGTCATGTATGTTGTTTCTTCTGGTTAGCTATCTACCCATAACCACTCAGGTTTTACCAACTCCCATTCATGTTCCTCTAATACGGTTAATAAGCATTATTACTATAAGTGAATCTACCTATTCTCGCAAGGGTTTCCCCTCCTATGAGCTATATAAACAGCCGGGGAATGAATTCCCCTCTGGCCTCCCCTACTAGAAAGTTCATGATGGAAGCAGCAAACGGATGAAAGGAAGACACGGATGGGCCGCCGTCACCATCCCGGCCTGAAGTCACGGCCCTGCCTTGCATCCCGGAAGGAGACAGGCCAGCCCTGGAGGGACGTACCGGAGTGTAAACGCGCCGCTTGTCCAAACTCTGTTAATCTCAGACTATGCCATTCCCCGAAACGGAAACTGTTTTTCTCTGCGTCAGATGAAATAGATGTTGCGTGGCGAGGCCCGGGGTACCGTCATCGAACCACGTCCCGTTCGACGAATCAGAGTGCGCGGATCGGACGGCGGCTGTAGTCGGCATCAACCGCATACATCACCGTTGCATGAACCTCCTGCATCTCACTCACCTCGTCGGCCACACCTCCTCGCCCGCATCAACCTGCCGACTCCTCTAATGCCCTATATATTCTAACGCCACAACGCTCCCTCTCGTACGAGGACACCCCCCCGGTCCCAGCTCACCACTCGGGCCCGTCGGACTCTGCGCTCACCTCACCTCGCCTCACTCAACATGGCCGCGCCCTCCGGCCTCGACTCGGAGCTCGAGTCCTTCCGGCAGCAATGGCTCTCCGACCTGCGCACCCGCCGCTGCGCGCCCTCGCAC